>RPOG01002623.1:0-86469 GCA_008086565.1 Thalassoma bifasciatum | reverse complement strand
AAGCCCTCAGAGCCCGTCTCTCCTGAGAACACAGTGGCCATGACAGGGATCAGTGCACCACATGGGGATTATAACTCAGTCTCAATAACAATCACAGCACAGCTTCACACCCAGCTTGTTTTTTTCCATCAAACTGTCTGTGGAGAAAGACGAGAGCTGCACGCTGTCGCCTCGCAGCAAGGAGCTTCAAGTTTGCATGGTTTTTTCCCTGCGCATGTTTGGTTTCTCTCTGACTTCTCCCCTTAGACGAAATACATCATCAGCATCATCAGTGCAATCAGGAAAACATCAGCATTTGATCATTGGGTTTAAATTCTCCTTCACATGATCAATAATCTAAGTCACAGTCTCAAAACAACACTTCAACTTACTAAAGACAGTAGGCTGTTAGCCTAGCATAGCACAAGGCCGAAGTCTAAGAAAACAAAACATCTGAAGCTCACTATTGAAAAGGTTGTAGTCCAAATGGTGCATAAAGGAACATCACAGCTTTAGAGACCTACAAAATATTTTAGCTGTATTATCCTCAGATTTTACATCACACCCATATAATTATGAACTACCTCCATATTATGACATAAATGCATCACTTTGCAGGTCCCACACCAGAAAATAGATTAAAATACTCCTCACAACACCACACTACAACTTGCTTTTTGGGTCAACTGGACAAAGAAGAAAACATGACACATCTCTCATTTCTTTGTTTGTTTGATTTTGCTTTTGAACTTAAAACAAACAAAGAAAAATACATAAAACAAATTTGTATAGACCTACCACACAGTAATAGTCAGAAAAAATTATGAAAATAAGTTTATTTATGTGACTCTCTTGAGGTTCATTTTACAGCTTCCTCAACTATCAAAACAAAGAAAGCTCCAGAAGCCCACAACAAAAGCATTAAAACCATTATTTCCATGGACGATGAAGCCTAACCAAGAGATGGAATCAAATTGGATGATAGGTGCTTGTTTTATTGTAATCTACAGCTGGTTTAAGACACGGGTCAAAACAAACCCTTTAGCAAACGATCAAACAATTTGTATGTTTTTTGGTTTTGTTTTTATTTATGCAATATCTTAATCTCAGTCTTGAATTATTCATCCAATAATAAAACCCAACTCTGTCATATCATATAAACTCACCAAGAGATCAATCTGGTTGTCTCTGTTGATAACATGGAAGAAAAAACTGCTTCCAAATGACACTAGAAAACAAGCAACTTCAAATATGTGAGGACATATGAGGACGTTCAGCACATTTGTTTGATGAATAACAGAAATAATGTTTCATTGTCAGAACAGATTTCCCGATGACAGATTTTTATCTCAGATAACCTCAGTTAGTTTAAATGATCGTTTGAAAGCAAGGTGTCTAAAGTTAAAGGTAGAGTCTTCAGGAATTTTGGTTACTGTTTGTTGACACAACTTTTACAGGGACAATCCTGCTCAGTCATCATCTCTAGGCCTCTGTACATGTGTGTCAGTGTCTGTCTGTCTCACCTCCCTCCTCTGTCTGTATGTTGGTATTTAGGTTGACCAGGGACATTTCTGGGCAGAGAGTAGTCATGGCGACCAGCCAATCACAGCGCACCCGGTGCACAAGTGACTTTGAGTTTTGCCAATAGCAAGTGGGAGAAGCGATCCCACTCAGCTACAATAGCAGCCATGACAAAGATAAAGCATGATACAATGTTTGCAGCATACCTGCAGGAAGTCAGGTGTACAGCTCTTGAGCCTCTCCCACCCAGAAATGTGAAGCTGCAAGTGCTCACTGGGCTGGTGAGTATGTTCATATAGCTACTGCTATGAGCTACTGCTATGAGCTACAATCCAAGGCAGTGAGCGTGTTCTGCCACTTGCACCGAGCCATGGAGGAGGAGCCTAGTTTAGATGTTGTGTTTACAAACAGTGACTAAAATTCTTGCAGACCCTACCTTTAAGAAGACTTCACCTGACTAACAGGCGGTAACCCTGTAGTTGTTAGAGAGAAGCCCGCCTCTTACCCTCACACAAAACAGTGTGTCCAATATGGCTGCCAACAATAGAAGGCTTTTACAGCTAAAAAAAAATCAGTCGATGAAGTTAAAAAGACTTGCTTGTCAAGTTTCTTGGAATAAGAGTGACGTCTCAGTCAAAAAAGCAAAACACCAAACTGTAACTTCCTAACCCAGTTGGGAGGACATTTACCCTCTAAAAGCAACTCAGGGGTCCTTTTAGTCCTTTAATATTTCAAAATAAGACATTTTTCTAGAGATGTCAGATGAATGTGGCTCACACCTGGTCCAATAAGACAATTTTAGCTGTAAGTAAGACAGATACAGATTCTTAGATTTCAGCTTTTGTAGTGAATCCTTGTATATTAAATACAGACATAAACTGCCAAGGAGTGTCGATGATGAGGAGAACTGGGATTAATCATCTGCTTCAATGTGCTGCATTTGTAAATGGTCACAAAGTCAGAAAAAGTGCTTGGTTCTGCTCAAAATTGGAACAACAAAAATCAAGAATCAAGTCATGCACATAACTGACTATCAAATGCATGTAAAGTGTATGAAGAAGGCATTAAAAAAGCCAGTTTGTGCTCTTTGTCTGTGCTGTTGGAGGATGTGTTTAAGTGGAAACAGAACAGATAAGGTGGAGTTAGTGCGATGTAAATCACTTCAGGAAACATATGGACCTGTCTGATGTGCTTTAGTTGCCTCGTTTGTTTACAGCCTGTCTGCTCTGCTCTCTGCCCAAATCACAGGTTTATCTTTAGCAAACCTCTCTGCTCGGCTCTGACGACACTTGGGCGCTAACCATGGCAACAGTCGCCGTGCCCACCGACTGCCACGGTGACCGCCTCAGCCCCTGCTGTTTGTAATTGGCCGGTCCACTGCGTGTGGATCTCATCTGCAGCCACAAGATTGACGACCTCTGATGACCTCTGATGACCTCTGATGACCTCTGAAATAGACGTTATGATGTCGAAATGACAGGATGTGAACATTAATGTCACTCTGTATTTCCTCTCTCCATCTCTTCTCCTCCTGACCCTCTGCTATGCTTATTTTCCTGCAGGTGTGTGTGTAAAGAGCATTTCTTTGTGTGTGTGTTTGCAAAGGTGAAGGGATTCGCAGCGAATGGCAGCCATGCGGTTGTCGGCGCAGCAACAGAAACCTCTTCCACGGCTCGTCTCACAGTCTACGCTTCATCCTGCATCATCTCATTCTGTCCTTACAAGTACGCACAATACAAGTGTCCTTACATGCCTCCTTAGAGTGTGTGCACTCTGCTTGGTTATCAGGGAGAAAAGACAAGAGGGAAGATGAGGAGAGAGTATCTGAGTAAGTGTGTGTGTGTGTGTATCTGTGCGAAGAAACAGAAATAAATTGCAGAGCTGACCTATATTCTTGAATCCTGCTACCAGTTCAGCAGCACAGATGTTTCCCCCAATCCCCGTGTTCCTGAAACCCTGAGCTGTGAAATCCAGCAGCATCACCCGGCTGCACTGAAGGAGACGCTCTAATTGTGCCTGTGTGTCCCTGTGTGTCCCATGTACGCCATGCATCAGCGGCGAAGCTATTTGTTTGTGTGCGTTGCTGTAGTATGTGTGTGGGATGAACTGTGCTGGTTTATTTCTGTGCATGAAGGAGCACTTTATTCCAGACTCCTCTCTCTCTCTCTCTCTCTCTGTTTGTCAGAGAAATTTGAACGCTGCTGTCGACTACTTGAAATGTAGGATACACAGAGCTCCTGTAATACACATGATGTGATGAAAACATGCAGGATGGTGTCATTGTGGTGGTTAGTCTGTGAATCACTAACGTTAAAGAGGAACACCAAACAGATAGTATGCTTATCTTCTGGAGAGATTGAGTTGAAAAAGTTTAATCTGTGTCTACAACTACAAAGTACACATACATTACCTCATCACTTTGCATGCAGCTAAAAATTGCCTTGAACAAAAAAAAAAGATAGTACCCAAAAGAAGATCTGCTGTTTAAAACAAATGCATGCCTTGGTAAGAGTCACTATTTTATTACAGGGTGCTAGCGCTCATGGGACACTGAGTCTTCATTGAGGGGATACACTATCTTTTCCATTTACTCCTTGCAGTCCCTTTAAAAAGATTACAACAGACGATGGCTTAAATACAAATAATATCCATTAGTTATGTAACATAAGAGGAATAAACAGCTTTGTCTTATTCCTTTTTTAAACATGTCTTTGTGCCTTAAAGGGACTGTGAGGACTGTCTGTTTAAAGTAGTTTTGCACTAACAGCTTTGGCCAGAATGTGTGTTGTTTTCACACCAACTGTCATGAGGACATGACAACTTTATAGGCGCCAAAGCAATGAGGTAATGTATTTATTCATCGTAATATAGCGCTGTTGTTTAAAACATGACAACAATCAAACTCTGTGAACTCAGTTTGCAGTAGCCAGCTATAATGAGTGCTATTCACAGCCCAGTGCTCTGAGATATGTGTGTGTCATGTATAATAAGTGAGTCCTGGCCATGTCCTACCAGTGCTCATCTACCAACTCCAACCTCACCAAGCAGAGTAAACATAATCTGGCTCTTCATTTTATTAGATCTACTCTCAGGTTTGAACAGATCACTGCAGAATAACAGCTGCATGTGGACAGGAATAAACATTTTCACAAACAGTAGCCCCTGTTTTAGCCTTCAGCTTGGGTTTTAGCCTTTAGCCCGTGCTCTATCACTCTCCTGTTAAGCTTTCTTCTGCTCTGACCTTCTTTTCCTGTCAGGCAGTGCAGCTCCTGTTTCCATCATGACAAATAAATAAATCACAAATCTCTCTTCTTACTGCTCAACTTCATCAGCGGACGTGGTGTTGTCATAGAGACTCTGACATGATTAAACCAGTCCTGTCTCAGGGACCTGAGGGATAGCATTTATAATAGCATTCGTAAAGTGATTGTTTTACGTTTTTTCCCTCTGAAACAGAGTCTTAGCCTGATGCTGTTTCAACTCTTCAACCACAGTGACTTCAGGCCTATAACCAAATTATCAGTGCTAGCAAAGGTACCTGAAGGGCAAGTAAGTATTGAGCTAAAAGTCTGACCTGTGGCCTGTTTCCCACATGTCACCCCCTAATCTCGCCCTGTTTCTTACTCTACCCACTGTCCTCTACTTTCACATTGAAGGCATAAAAAGCACAAGACAATAGTAGAAAAAAAGTAAATGCAATTCATTCAAAGAACACTGTTACTTTCTTGTAAGATCCACTGAAGGGCATCAACCCATTGTGTCACTTTATTCTATTACACAGAGTTACTAACATTGGGTTTTAGCTAAGAACTGCTGAGTGGTTCAAAAGCAACCTGAGCAGTGGTTTCTGAACTTAAAAAATGGTGTTCCACAAGGGTCCATACTAGATCCTATCATATTTGCAAAAAAAAAAAGAACTTTTTTAAAGATGTCAAATCTGAAAAGTTTCATTTCTATGCAGATGATACCATCATATACACTTCACCATCTTCCCTGAATACAATTAGCAACCTACAAGCTGCTTCTAACGACGCCCAGGGGAATCTTAGTGAACCAAGGCTGCTAAATATTAATAAAACTAAAGTGATGTCCGTTGAGGAATTTTCTGGAAGCTTGACCACTTGAAGAAGAAGACTCAGGAGACTCAGATGACTTAAGTTGAAAAAGTTTATATAGCTCGATCGAGGAGAAGAGACAGACAGTACACTTGGATGCGCAGTGTAGTGCAGAGTCAATTCTGCCAGACCTCTCTGTGTATTCAGTATTTATCGTTTCTGAAGGTTGTTATGTCTATTTAGGAGACCAGTGAGTTCAGCTTAGGATGTCCCTCTCATCCTGATACAAGAGAAACAGTCCTCACTATGCAAGAATACAGGAAGGTGTGTATCTAAGGTCAAATACAGGGCTGTGACTATGTTTGAGACATACAGAGGGAATTAAGGTGATAATTGTGTAGAATAATAAGGAATTAGGAAAATTCCATGACAATGTCCTTCGCAAGATCTAACAGGACAGTGAAAGATAACTGTCAGACTTTTACTTTAACTGATGAGATGACTGGAAGTGTCACAACAATGTGTCCCTGAGGGAGAAGCTGGGTTTCCTTCATGGATGTTGTTGAAGGTGACAATATAGAAGTCTATAAACTACAAAAGAAAAACCAAACAAAAAAAAAAAAAACAAGAGGGCTGAAGATAAAGAAAGCTTTGTACAATCAGGAAAACAAAATCACATTAATGTGTCATTGAGGAATGCTGCTGTGGGTTAGGTAGGTTATCTTTGTTTAGTTAGCTAACACTTAGCTGCGCACACAGCATGCTATTTAAAACAAAACTGCTAAATCAAATCAAATAACATTTTCAGAGAAAGTTCCCTCCTGGTGGAGAATATTTCTGTCTTTTGCACATAACTCTTGATAAGCGGCGCCCGGAAGAAAAGCTAATAAATCAGTCTCTGTAAAAAGAGCAGTAATTCTCCTGAAGAAAAACTTGCTCCATTTCTTCAAAAGCATAACTGAACTTTAAAAAGAGGGTTATTCAAAAGCAGGAATCTTTTTTTTTTCAAACTGCTTTGCATACAAAAGTTGATATTTGACTCACACTAGGTGTTGAGGTGCTGATGTGTGGTGCAGGTAAAACATAATCCAAACATGTGTTGTGTCCATGTGCACAGTTAGTCACACTAATCACAATTTGCATTTAAATTAAAAAGCACCTGTGTAGAGAAGTGGAAGATTAACTTATGTGTCTGTAATCTGAGAACAATAGCACACGCACATGGGCTCAGTGAGACAGAGAGAGCAGGACAGAGAGAGTAATGGGGCTGCTGAGTAATTGCTTTGCACCTCAGATGGGTGAGTGAACTCCCAGGCTGCAGATTACACGCCACATTTTCTAAAGAGCTGGTTCAACCTTTAACCCGCTTCGAGCTAATGGTGAAGCTGCATGTGTTTGGGGTAGCATATTTGTTTTCAAATGGTTGTCATTAGGGCTGAGCGATTTGCAAAAATAATCAAACTGTGATGATTTTTCCCAATATTGCAATTATGATTTATGGAGCGATTACTTTTTGGTTCCCCATCATGTGTTGTTATGAGTTGCTGTATTAAAGGGGGTGATATTCTAATGACTTCCAGATATTATAAAACCTAAAAAAGTTAGTCTAAGAAAGTTAGGATATCACAAAAAATCAATAAAAAGGAGATTTCAAACAGAAATGTCAGACCTCTGAAAAGTTTTGCTACATTTTGACTGTTTTTCTAGCTTTATCCCAATTTTGATGCTTCTTGCGACCTTCTGACAACTTTCCCAGACTTTCCAATTTTTGTTGCTTCACTTCCATTGAAGTCACTTTCACCCTTTTCGCCACTTTCTATCAATATTTGCTACTTGCTGAGTAGTTTCTTAGCTATTTCCCAACATTCATGGCAAATTTTTCTGCTGCAGGACCATTTTGTCTCCTTACACATTTTTAATTGCTCCTTTTTTGTTTTGTTTTTGCCACTTTTTACCTTTTACATTGTTTTTCTTGCAAAGGTAGATTGGAACAGTTTGCCTCTTTGGTTTGAGCAGGGCTGAGTACAATATTGCAACAGGCCATATTGCGATTTAATCTAATTTGCAATAAATTTCACAGCCGCGTCAGAACTTTGTTGATGTCAACCTATATCATTATCACTTATAACTAGTAATCAATTGATATGGATGAAACAAAGTTATTCCATCAACTACCACCTGGCAATTCACACATACATTCATACAGTACAGGCTCAAAGTTTAGACACACCTTCTCATTCAATGCGTTTTCTTTATTTTCATGACTATTTCCATTGTAGATTCTCACTGAAGGCATCAAAACTATGAGTGAACACATGTGGAGTTATGTACTTAACAAAAAAAGGTGAAATAACTGAAAACATGTTTTATATTCTAGTTTCTTCAAAATAACCACCCTTTACTCTGATTACTGCTTTGTATACTTTTGGTATTCTTCAAGAGATCGTCACCTGAAATGGTTTTCTCTTCACAGCTGTGCTTTATCAGGGTTAATTAGTGGAATTTCTGGCTTTGTCAATGCGGTTGGGACCATCAGTTGTATTGTGCAGTGGTCAGGTTAATACGTGGCCAACAGCCCTATTGGACAACTTTTAAAATTTTTATTATGGCAAGAACTAATCAGCTAACTAAAGAAAAACGAGCTGCCATGACAATGTTAAGAAATGGAGTCAGTCAGTCCAGTAAATAGTCCTAAAAATAAAGAAAACGCAAATTGAATGAGAAGGTGTGTCCAAACTTTTGGCCTGTACAGT
Organism: Thalassoma bifasciatum; assembly: GCA_008086565.1. Lineage (NCBI taxonomy): Eukaryota > Metazoa > Chordata > Actinopteri > Labriformes > Labridae > Thalassoma > Thalassoma bifasciatum. Next base: position 78,161 of record RPOG01002623.1, on the reverse strand, counting down.
ACATACATACAAAAATACATACAAAAATACATACATACATGCATGCATGCATGTGGCCAGCTTTAACAACATTGTCATCTGAACTCACATCACTTTTTCTAAAGCCCAAAGAAAGATCCAAGTGAAGCCTCAGTTTCATCTTATTGGTCTGAACTGTGCTATACAGATATCTAAGCAAGTGTTCAACCCATGAGAAGCATTCAACTGACTCACTAACCAATGACCTCTAAGGTAAATCACACACTCACTATCTACCTTATTAGTTGATAGTTGATACATATTATATTACTATATTTGTATATTCTTTGAACTTTTATACTATTCATTTTCTTGCATTGCTGCTGTGACAATGAATTTCCCTTCTTGGGATGAATAAAGTATCTTATCTTATCTTATTAGGTTCACGCTTTCAACTGCTTGTTAACACAATCATCTTATCAACCAATCACATGGCAGCACCTCAATGTATTTATTCATGTAGGTGTGATGAAGACGAGCTGCTGAAGTTCAAACTGAGCATCAGGACGGAGAAGAAAGGTGATTTAAGACACTTTGAATGTGACATGATTGTTGGTCTGAGTGTTTGACAAACTGCTGATCTACTGGGATTTGAACCCACAACCATCTCCAGTGTTTACAGAGAATGGTCCCAAAGAGAGGAAATCTCCAATGAGCAGCAGTTTCACTGGGACTAAATGTCTTGTTGATGCCAGAGGTCAGAGGTCAGAGGAGAATGGACAGACTGGTTGGAGATGATAGAAAGAGAAGATGAACTCAAAGAACCACTGGTTACAACCAAAGTCTGCAGAAGAGACTCTCTGAACACACAACACGTCCAAGCTTGAAGCAGACGAAGAGCTACAGCAGAATAGAATAGATCAGCTTTTATTGTCATTGCACTGTTTGAGTGCAACAAAAATTAAGTGTACGCTCACGGAGCCATCATGCACCACAGACAGGGAAAAAAAAGAAAGACAGCATAGACATTCAACATAAAAGAACAGTGCATGTGTGCGTGCGTGTGTCTGTGCACGTCTAGATTTATTTTTATTTCAGAGTATGTTTACATTGAAGGGAGTATTCAAGGCTAAAAAAAGGAGATCAAAGTGGCTTGCATTAAAAAAAAGCCATGTGCTGCAGGTGAAGGAGGTGGATGAGTTGTTATGTGATGTGATGAGCAGAGACCTTCCTGTCCTGAAACTGAGGCTACAATTCACACAGCCTCACCAAAACTGGAGCATAGAGACTGAAAAACTCTGCCTGCTCTGATGAGTCTGGATTTCTGCTCCACATTCAGACGGTCGACTCAGAATTTGGAGGAAACAACATGAAAACATGGATCCATCCTGACGAGGATCAACTCTTCAGCTGCTGCTGGTTTGATGGTGTGGAGGAGATTTTCTTGTCTCACTTTGTTCCCCTTAGTACCAACTGAGCCTGGTTTAAAGTCACAGTCTACCTGAGTGTTGTTGCTGACCATGTCCATCCCTTTATGAGCTCAGTGAACCATCTTCTGATGGAAACTTCCAGCAGGAGAAAACTCCATGTCACAAAGATCAAATCATCTCAAACTGTTTTCTTCGACATGACCATGAGTTCCCTGAACTCCAACGACCTCCACAGTCTCCAGATCTCAGTCCAGTAGAGCTGCTGTGGGATGTGGAGGAACAGGAGATTCTCATCATGGACGTTCAGACACTAATCTGCAGCAGCTGAGTGATGCTGTCATGTCAGTATGGAGCAAAATGACTGAGGAGGGTTTACAGCAGCTTGTTGAATCTATGACACAGAGGATTAAGACAGATCTGAATGCAGAAGTAAAGTCCAACCCGATCGGAGTGAGGTGGACCTGAGTGTGCGTGTAACTTAAAGATTGGAAGTATCTAGTTTGCTGTCGAATATCAACAGAAAGAAGTTCCATCGTTTAAGTGTTACATCAGTTTTGCGTCCAACCTTCCAGAGGCCTGACTTTTCCAGCACTGGACTGATTTAAAGCTGCCTGCTTAAAAGTATTGTTCAAATGAACAATTGATCTGTGAACTGACCCATCACTGCTGTTCACCCACAAATGGACCTGCTGTGATGGTAACTGCTGTAGCTGCTGGGAGAGTTGTGACTCATCTGCACAGACCTCCACTGAATACTGAGCTTTCTCTCTCTCTCTCTTTTTGTTTTATTCTTTTCAAACAGTCAATGTAATTAGGCGTTAAAAATGCTTTTCCACTCACAAGCTGCCACTGGGGAATTGGCAGCCAAGGTTGGCAGGGATTACACTTTTTTGGTCAGGAAAAGAGTGCAAATGCTGTATTGATTAAACACTGATGCTGTATTGACAGGACGTGTCGATAAAGAGGCAGACGGGTGGAGGGGGGAGCTTGACTGATGGATATAAAGATCAAAGGGGGGCTAAAGCTCTGGGTTGTACAATAAAGTCACCACTTTGTGTTTGGTTTGGGGAGGGCTCTAACCAGTTAGGACTGCATGTCTCAGCTTTACCACCTGGAAAGAGAGTGAAGGAGTCTATTTGAGGAGCTGCTGCTAAATCTGTACATTCATCCATCGTCAGCAGCTTTGTTTCACAGAGAAAATAGAAGCTAGCAGCTTGGTCTAAACTTGTGTAACATGTCTCTGTTTTGTTTTTCCAAAACTCTTATATGAAAGTTGGCACCAGGGGCCACCACTTGCCGGCTGCTTGCTGAAGGTGCATTAACACATGGTTGTGACTGTAATGTCTTGCTCTGTGTGTGTGTGTGCACTTTCAGAGGATATTATTGGTGGGAAAAGTTTGTGCTGTTACCTGTGTGAGCCATAGACTGTATAATGAGTGGATGTAACGACGTTCGGCTCAAACTGAAGCCTCCAGCAGATGCCCCGCCCCCTGGTGTCTGGCTGCAGTATAGGTCATAAGCCCCGCCTCCCCATGTATTCCATATATGAGCCGGGAAAACTTAAAAAAATTACGATACCTGGTAGAAACATTTCTCTCATCCTTACACTAAGGTAGTATGACGATGTCATTTGGCTGCATGGTGTTCAGGTGTTTTTTTTCCTGAGAAGTTGGTTTCTCATTAGTTATTGGACGTTAAAAACCGCGATATAAGTTTCGTTTTACAATCGTTGACAGCTGCCGTTCGTGAGTAGTTTTTATCGGGGGTATAAGAAACTTCGGGAAAGAGCCAAAAGGAGAATAAACCTTCTGAAGAAGGAGAAATAAATATTTTTATTTCTCTTTTTTACTCTGCTCCACCGGAAATTCTCTACTGCGCAGACTCTGGCTGCACAATGGCGGCTAGAGAAACGGGGTTTTTTGGCTTCAAAAACGTAGAATGGTGACAGGCGGAAGCACACTGTCCATTCTATATACAGTCATTGGTGTGAGCTGATGTGTCATCCTCACAGTCTGTAATGCTCGCTGCGTTTCAGGTGTATTATCACCCCACTCCTTTTCCAGTGTTTGGGGGTTGTAATGGCATATTTTGTTACCGTCTTTACCTTTTATTGAACATTTCTTAAATCCCAATTGAAAATAATGATACCACAATTATCCTTAAAGTTTTAGTCCAACAGCACTAGCCAAGCTACTGACAGGCTAATGATTCCAAAATCACTGTCACTGCAATCAAACAATTTGGTGGCTCTGTCACTACACAACTATGTGTTACTGGCTTGAACCTCCTTTTCAGAAAGTGGTCTTGTGGGAAAGGTGTGTATGACGTAGCTGTTGTGCTGATTACTGGTGGATGATAGTGTGTATGTGTATGTGTATATGTGTGTGTGTGTGTGTGTGTGTGTGTGCGCTCCCTCTTAAGTTAAATGAGAAGTAGCCTCAGGAGTGATAAAGTGGTATTAGGCCTGTGTTTCTTCAGAGGAAGAAGTGAAATAAAGTCTCAGTTGTACTCTTCTCTTGTGAGTGTAATTATCCAGTTACCAAAACGAGCCGAGTTAGAGTAACAAGACTTACAACACCAGCAGCTCTGTACCACGGTTTGGAGCCTCTGAGCTGGGAAGGTAACAACTTATAACAATTTCTTGTTGTTGAACACACCTTGTAAAGTTGTTTGGCTTTAGTTTCCCTTGAAATAAGTTCAACCTCCTAGGTGAGAAGAAGGGCTGAATGATATGGACAAAATGTCAAATCTCTATATTAATGCCAGATATCTAGACATTGATAGGATACAATATGACTCTGGGTTAAATGAAAACTAAGGCTTTTTTAGAAAAATAAAATCTTCATAATATAACAAGATGTGGAAAGTGGGGTTTATTGATTAGAGCTCACTGTCAGTCATCAACATTAACAGAAAGTCACCAATAATCATGTGACTGTTTGAGCTTTACATGCAGGGTGAAGTGGGAAAATCTACATCATTGATGTCCTTGATATTGGGATACTCTTATGCTGAATTTTTATATCCCAATACCAATACAACATGATACGACACAATACGATATTATACAATACGATATGGCACAGTACGATACAATGCGATACCACACGATACAATACGACACGATACGATACAATACGATATGACAACGATACCAAATAATACGGTACGGTACGGTACGGTACGGTACGATACAATGCGACACGATACGATACAATACGATATGATGCGATACCATATAATACGGTACGGTACGGTACGATACAATACGACAATGATACGATACAATACGATGTGATACGATACCATATAATACGGTACGATACAATACGACACGATACGATACAATAAGATATGATACGATACCATATAATACGGTACGGTACGGTACGATACAATACGACACAATACGATATGATACGATACCATATAATATGGTACGGTACGGTACGATATGATACGACACGATACGATACAATACGATGTGATGCGATACCATATGATACGGTACGGTACGGTACGGTATGGTAGGATACGATATGATACGACACGATACGATACAATACGATATGATATGATACCATATAATACGGTACGGTACGGTATGGTACGATACGATACGATGCGATATGACACGATACGATAAAATATGATATGATATGATACAATACGATACGGTAGGATATGATGCAATGCAATATGATACGATACAATACAATGCGGTACAATACGACACGATACGATGCGATATGACACGATACGATAAAATAAGATATGATACGATACAATACGATACGGTAGGATATGATGCAATGCAACATAATACGATACAATACGATGCGGTACAATACGACACGATACAATACGACACGATACGATACGACACGACACGATATGATACGATAACCATGTATCTTTCAACCTTGGGGAGAATCCCTGTTTCATTTAGTTTTGGCGCCAAAGCTTTGCATCAGTGTAAAAAAAGGGATGCACCTGTCACAATTTCCCGGCCAATCACCAATTACCGATCTTTGAAAAGCCTGACCGGCCGTTACCAATTTTTGCCGATACAGGTTTTTTTTTTTATAACTGACAGCACACACCTTCAATGTTCCAATCTTGTTTTATTAAAAAATATTGAACAATACCCAGTAAACAATACAAACTTGATGTTTTAACTAGGGCTGCACAATTAATCGAATCGCAATCGCAATCGCGATATGAGAACGTGCGATTATATAATCGCAGTCAAGGCTGCGATTTGCGATTTAACTAGTTGTGCGCATGCGTCCCTGAATCCTACAATCTGCCCTCTGTTTGGAGTCCGTTTCGTCACGCCCATCACTGCCATCCATGCATCACTGCTCCAAGAATCGGTGTGTGCATGTGTGAGTGCGCGCGCGTGTGCGCAGTCTGTTTGGTCACGTGATTTTCCAGCAAGCTGAGGAATAGTTGAATGAGGAGCAATGATGAGCAAGCAGAAAAGGAACAGGTGACGAAAAAACACGCACGTTAGAAAAGTGTGCTTTTTGACAATCGGTGCCAGGCCTGGAGTGTCACATCTGCAGAGGATCTGAGCGTCTGTCTGTTAAATAAGTCAGGTCCACAAAGTGATACAGGAGCCAGGAGACACCAGCTAACAACTTTAGTTGCATCCTTCGATACATTCAGGAGAATCACACACCTCGTGTTCTGCTTCACGTCCGGTTTCGCAATATGCATTTCAAAATAAAAGCATACATTTCATAATAAAAGCATGCAAAAGAGTTAATACTACTTGAGGAGTTTAAGAACTGTCTACCCAAGCAAATCGTTGTTTAATTAAATGAACAAAAAGTTCCCTCACTCACAAAAGCTGCCATTCTAGCCAACACGACCTGAATCTCTGAAATTGATTCTGTATTGTTCATTCCTAAAACTGCTGCACTTTATGGCATAAGAAATGCACTGATCTGTTGGTCTCAGTTAAGTACCAACTAGAAAAAAATGAACAAGGTTTTGTTTGCTAAAGCTTATGTATTAATTCAGTTAACTATTCATTAATTCACTCGTAAACCGTTTCAAAAAATGATTCTCACGGTTCTTGGGTCAAATATTGATATGTTATTAAAATGTAATTGATCAAGATTAATAAATTTCAAAGACTCTGATTGATACGTTCATTTTTTTTTTAATCAAGTCCCAGCTCTTTTATATATATATATATATATATTCTGTTCAAATTATGTGTGTAAATAACTCGAGCCCACAGTTATGTCTCATTGCTAAATGTATTTATTTTTAGGGGGGAATAATCAATTTTTAATCTGTTATTTTGAAAAAGTACTATAAAAGCCTTATCATTTGTAATTACTTAATACTTGTATGTTTTAAGTTAAGAAATGCAAACTCCAAAATAATTATACAATACTAACATACTCTGCATGTTCATTGTTAATCAGGGAAAAAGCCCCATGTCACCATTTATCAAATCGCAAATCGCAATCGCAAATCGCAATAATGTTCACCATAATCGCAATCGCATAATTTTCCCATATCGTGCAGCCCTAGTTTTAACTGCACATGAGGTAGTTCTCTCAAACATAAGTTAAGAATAATGCTGTTCAAAATACTAAATTATATCAGTTTTTTTGTCTTTCATTTTCCAAATTTTTTAAAAAGCAATACGTGTGTAACAGGTTACACTGTGGGCCTGTCATTCTGGCAGAGCAAAAAAAGTACAACGACTGACTTTCAAGCCTTTGCAGAGGTAGAGGATCAGCAGAGGAGATTGTTTTCATATATAAAGATTGGCCAATTACCAATCCCCCAAAAATGAAAGAAATTGAGGCTGATACTTATCTAGGCTGATCAATCGCTGCATGTTTAGTGTAAAAGTATATGGAAGATCTCACCTTAGCCAGCCTCCCTGACATGTCCTTTAGTTATATCACAATGACACAACACAGCAGTGAAGAGCTTCTCCTCTCTGTCTGTTTCCTCTATGATTCATTCGCTCCAGCTGTCTGTCACTTCTGACCCATTCATCCTGTCACTTCTGTACATCAAATGTGTGGAACTCCAGTTTGTAATGGCAGATCTCAGAGTTCAGACACAAACAGGAAGAAAATCTAATAGAGAACCACAAAAGTAATGACTCTCATGAAAATAGGTGTACACTTTTCTCCTAAACACTGTAATCTATAAATGCAGCTTCAATCAAATCATAAACCATTAGACATCAGCCACATGTATGCTGTTTTAAAACCATAGAGATAAGGCTGAGTGACTGTTTGCTATGGAGTCCAGAGCTCACATCAACAGCTGTTGCTCTTGATAGTTCTCTTATTATCAGTAAATGGTTTGAATCAAATTGAGAAATAGGCATGAGAGCTGAAAAGTCATTACAAACCCTACGTCCAACAAGCAGGAACACATCAGGAAGAGAATACTAGACATCATACGTCAAGTAAAATCCCCACTATCCTGGATTTATTTCTACTGCCTGCAAAAAGAGTCATAGAGTTCTCAAGGAGGAAAATCAGTTAAAGAAAAGTCATTAACTGGATTATGGAACCATCCAAACTGTGACAACAGATTCCATTAACAATTGTTGGAGAAGATAACCTGCATTGTAAAAGGTAAACAACCGCACTGTTCAAAATATTTGGGGCCCTTTTATGCAATAAATGAATAACGTGGATTTAAGCCATGTGGAGAATGAGACACTCCCTTCATTATTATTAGTAGCCCTCTGCAGTTTCCTAAGCACCATTCTTTTTCTTTTTTATGACTGGATTTTCTATTCTGTGTAAATTGTACATTTTGTAATTGACAACTTTGCACCAATGTCAAATATCTCAGGCTAAACCAGGTGAAAATAGAGAATCCTTCATTGTTACTGTTGTTGCTTCCCTTTATATATTTTATTTATCTCATTTTATTTAGTTATACCAATTACAGATAAAATACTTAGTAGTTTCTGTCAACTGACCCAACATGCAAGTAAAGTTGAACAGTGGTCAATAATCTGGCTGTCCTTGGTGTTTCTTTATGATGTGAGAGCACTCATTTATCTGTATACCATCAAAGCAAATTGAAAACTCAATCAAAATGTTGCTGTGAAAAAGTCAAATAGAGTACTACATTAAATGGTTATGTGAAAGGCAAAAAGGTGAAAAGGGTCATTGGAACCAGATATGCAAACAAGCTTCTCCTGGCTCATTCCTTTGGTTTCTGTACTAACAATCTTTGCTCTCAGAAAACAAACAAATGTGACTCTGGTGGAAATTCCTCAGTGTTTCAATCAGACATCATTATTCTTAAGAGTTGGCACCAGAGTTACAAGACAAATAACCCTCTGGTGCATGAAATATGAATGCCTGTGCCATGATTTTTTTTTTTTTGAATGAGTGTTTTTATTGATTTATTTTTTCCCAAATAATTGATTTTTTATAAAGTTACAGACATATTCACTTCTGTGGACTTCACGTGTTTAAGTATTCAACATGAGACAGTTTGACCTTCATGTAAAAGTGAATTAAATTGTCTTATTTATATCAATGCCATAAATGAATATTTTGTGATAATTTTAACCATTTTAATATATTTTTATACATTAAAACTTTGTGTTGGCACTTCAGTGAACACATCATAATGTCCTGCTTATTGGAAACTGGACCAAGCAGTTTGAAAAATGGGTATGGGTTCGATTTAATGGGTTCTATTCCACAATTTCTAAGAAGCTAAAAAAGTTGCATATATGACAGGAATTAAAGTTAGTCCAAATTATTGGTCAATTTACACCCCCAAAGTACACTTAAATGATGAGAATGATTTTTGTTTGGTTTTGATTTTAAATATTATGCTTTCTTTGAAGGATCAATCAAGGGAAATCCCAACCCAAACTATGAAAATAGTGAATAAAGACAAAATGTATGATTTAAAACAATATCAACACACTACATTTTGCATGCATAAAAATATCTAGAGCAAAATATGCTTCAATAAATAGGCTAAATCCATCCGCTGCATATATACTGCCCTGTACTTTCTCCTTGTTCATCTCAGCTTCATCACGAAAGAGAATAAAAGTTTTCTTCCACAGGAACTCCACTGAACTCTGACAAAAAACATAACAGAAATATTTGAAAACAGGATCTGTTGACCAACGTTAAAATGGGAACAATGTTCTGTGTGTGTGTGTTTGATAGATGAGACGTTACTACAGCTGTAGTCAGGGGAGTCTGCAGCACATCGAAGACAGAGCGGTCTCTCAACCTCACACCGTGTTGAAGTCAGCGTCGTAATAGATGTGCAGTGCAAGAATCATCTTTAACAAAGCTCAAAAAACTTTAGAGTTGCTGTTCTGCAGTGATCATCTTCTTGTACCTTTGTTGACATGCTGCCCCACATGTGACGTAACATAATGCAACACAAAAGATCTGACAGAAAAACATTACATGCACTGCAGAATTCTTTCTGAGGTTTATCCTGAAAGATTCAAGTCAATGTCAGGCACCAATAGGACCAAAATACAGGGTGGGCCTTAAGTTTTCATACATAGGAAAAATAAACGCTTTATGTTGGAAAACCATTTTTTTATGAAACCATTGTTTCACAAACATAAACTCATACATGTTTTCCACTGTTGATACACTTGCCTCAGCACAATTGAAGTTCTGCTTGTAATGACGTTGGTGTTTCGTCCCTATAGATGATTTATGTTTCGAATCTTCGCCTAATAATAACCAGAGATAATCAAAGGCATCTTCAACAGCAGTTCCCAAACTTATTTTGCAGCACCCCCCCCTTGTGTAGGTATAATTATTTTCAGACCCCCCTCCTCTCTGCTGACAGCCACATACTCTGAAGTACACACAGCTTATATGTGTGCTTTGCTTGTAAACATGCAAAAGACTTAATTCATATGAAACACTGTCACATATAATTTTTTACACAACTTTGGCTCCATTTTGTGACAGAAAACAGCAAAAAATATTCCACATAATTTCTGGGTAACGTGTTGTTTTTAAGACTTAAAAAAATAAAACTGCCTCAGCACATTAACTTCTTCTTTGCCAGGACACATCAACTTGCAAACGAAGGGGGTTGTAACTTTCATGGCTAAAATATTACAACTGATACTGCAACATGTGTGTTTTAAGTTGTAACTGTGTATCAACACACTCTCTTGCGTCTGACTCCTTTACCCCCAGGACCCCCCTGTCATAAACCCAAGCCCCCCAGTTTGACAAACACTGTTCTACAGTATCCAAGACATAAAAACATTTACATTATCCATTTTCCTATGTCAGGAAACTTGTATTCCACCCTGTACATAGAAGTTATCAATTCCACAAATCTAGGAAATGCTAAACAATCCCACATGACTCAAATTTCATAGGGGCTGCTTACAAGACGATGGTTTTAGGATGAAATGCAAAACTATTGTTGCCTTTTGGCCTCTTGTTTACACAGAAACAGCGTCGTAGCCAACCTGAAATTGAAACTTATGAAGACTGTCTCTTGAGTGGAATTTTTCTGAAACGCCATTTCACCGTTGCAGTGTTATGGCCCTTTTCCACTGACTCGCCTTGGCCCTACTCTACTCGCCTCTACTCACCTCTACCCGGTTTGTGTTGCGTTTCCATTAGCGCGGTACTACGCGGCAGACGCCAGTTTCTAGTACCTACTCTACCCAGGTTCTAAGCGAGTAAAGCCGGTACCAAAAGGTGACGTGGACGGACTGCCGGTCACTCATTAGTCAGAGAATGTCCTCACGGAAGCTTCTGACTCTGAACGAATCACTTACAAGAGGCAAACGATTAAGTTGGCGACAGGTTTTTAATGACATTTAAACCCGACGGTACAGAACCAGACTAAATGAAGACAAAATACAGCCCTAAAATGCTCCTTCATGATTCCTGAATAAGTTAAAAGTCCTTTTTAAACGAAAAAGAAGTTAACAGCAAAGAAAGTTCGGTTTAAAGAGTCTTTTCGATTAAATCAAAGTTCGTCGGCGCAGGAGCGATCTGTCTCCCACGAGAGTCTTTAAGCACCAATCAGTCCATTAATCCACAGGGAACCAAAAAGGAAAACCAGTTCAAAGAAGAATGATTGCTCAACAAAAAATCTCTGGTATACCAGGCCCAAAAATCAAAAATTAAAGCGATCTCACTGGATCCAGTGAAGAGTTGACGTCGGGAAGCAGCTCCTTCGTTTTCCTCCGCGTGCAGCACATGACTGTTGTTTACCTCCATTGTCATGACGCCCAGTATGAGCCGCTGTATTACTTTAATGAAATCTTTTGAAAGCTTTGTTTTTTCCTTTAAAGACCACGGTGGCACATATGTTAGTACAAAATTATGTTTGTGTCGCGTTATAGATGACATGCACGCACTCTAGCGCAGCTGTGTTATAAGATCCACGCACACCGTGAGTCTGTAGTCGGGCTAGTGGAAAAGGTAACCAAACCGTGTAGAGCCGAGTAGAGTAGAGTCGAGCCGAGTAGGACTGGAATTGTATAGTGGAAAAGCGCCAAAAGTGGCATACCAGAAATTTCAGTGGGACTGATGACATCACGCTTCTCTTTGCGTGTTTGCAGTACACTTTTACGCACAAACTAGACAATAGCAGCAACAGCAACAATAGGGGTCTGCTGTGTTGGGCGTCTCCATGTAAACACAGATTTTTGTCACTGTATTCTTTGCATTTTTCAATGAAACGTAAAACATTTTCATACAAATGGGGTAATCTATATTTCAGGTCTTTTTGTTAGCTTTTGTATTATGCTCCTGTAAACTAACATTCATTTCCACATGGGCCTCATCTGGTTTGAGCGACATATAACCGACACAGACATGAGGATGTTAACCTACAAGAAAGACTGAAGAAGCTTCTGCTGATAATGATCACACTCTACAAAGTGACACTACATCTTTCCACAGACTGTGATCCTGTGTTAACCCATGATGTGTTTTCCTACCTTCGGACAAGTGGACAGCTCCATAACAGCATGCTGGTGATTGAGCAGGAGGGCTGATTTGTATTGTTTTACCCCCTCAGTGCAGCTTTGGTGCATCCATCTCTGAAACAACACTGAATCCAACCGCAGACCCTCTCTGTGAAACCTGATGTGACAAAGATGTGAGCTGCCATATGTTTTGTTAGCAGCTGTGTGGTGAAGTCGAGTCTGGCCTAGAAAAAAAAGCCACTGTAAAAACATGAATGAATGCTACATCCTCCGGTCCATTCATGCGCTGGAATCTGGCAGCAGCCATTTGATGCGCCTGACGTGGTTTGTTTGACCTCTACCTGCACCCGGGCAAAGATGGATGGAGGGGAGAAGCAACTTGACTGCTCCTGCTCTCTGTCTGATGTGTGTGTGTGTGTGTGACTTTGTGTATGTGTGTGTGTGTCACTAAGGTTGTGTTTATGATGATGCAATCATTGAGAGAGACAACATAAGGCTACATTACAAATGCAAACGCAAGGCTTTTGAGGTTTGTGGTGATTACCATTAGCCTACTGAGCGCGTCTTTTACTGTCTGAATGAAAACACACACACACTCATACACACACACACACACACACACACACACACACACACACCAAGGGTAAATATAAGGTGCATTTGTGACCTGTCTGATTAACAACTATTTTCCTGGAGCTCTTTAAAGCAGAAAAACGTAAATCAGTTTCTTCTGAGAATCCTCCGAGAACGTATCATTCCTGTGATGATGGTGTGTGTGTGTGAGTGTGTGTATTCATGTGTCATAAGCAGGAATTTTAAGCAGAATTTTTCCCCAATAAGTTTGTTTCAAACAGAAACCCCATTTTAACATTTTGAGTTTCGGTTCCACCCCAAAATTTACGTTCTGAAACCGATTAGAACCAAAAACAATTAGTTCCTGAACAAGTTAATAATGTTTCATGTCAGTCACTGGGCTTGAAGTTGTCAAGTGTAAAATTAATACTTTCTAATGGGTTGTTATTTCTTACAACATTATCAGGGGTTGACATTACAGTAAATATGCCACTGACCCTGAGGGCAGATCTCCTTAATTACAGACCAGCAGAGAGAACAAATTCCTTATTAGACACAAACTACCTTATCTTTTCTTAATTCAACTTGCTTGTCTGCATAAGTTAACGTTGATCTCCAGATTTAGCAAAAGATGAAATTATTATCAGCATCGCATCTCAGCCGACTCCAGTCTCTGTCAGTGTGTCTGAAATTTCCTCTGCCTCTTGTTTACATTTTGAGCTACCCTGCCCAGGGCTTTCAACCAGAAGTTTTCAAAATATTTTACCCGTAGGATGAATGACAAAACCCTGCCTCACTTATTATAGCTGTGTACTGTTCAAGCTGCATCAAGAAGTAATTTATATTTTATGTATATGGATAACTCGTAACATTTTTTGTGCTGTAGTGGCTGAATTCTCTCTACTCTGCCCCGTGGCCTGCACAGTCATGCTAGGGCACAAAGAGTGACACAGGAGTGAATGTGTTACAGCTACATGGCCAACATGACAGACATTAAAGGAAGGAAAAAAGAGGAACACCGCTATTCACCGGTTTCCATTGTCTTATCTTTTTGTTTCTGCTCTGGGAAATTAAAAATTCAAAAGTTTCTGGTTTCATTTTCTTTCCATGAAACAGTTCAAAGCTCTGCTCATAAGTGAGCAGAAACTGACCCGCTTCGCCAGGGATGTCCAAACTATGGCCCGGGGGCCAATTGTGGCCCGCCGTCCATTTTCAAGCGGCCCCCAGCTCTTACCATGTGTGAGTTTTGTCACTTAAATGAATCATGTTCTAACTGTTTACATTTACATTTTCTGTCAAGTGCTTGAAATTAATCTTAATATATCTGGTAACGTTTCACAAAGATTTGGACTGTGCACAGGCAACTTTATAAAGCTAAAGCTCCAATCTGCAAAAACTCAAAAACTTTTACAGCTGACATTTAATTGTGTTTGGCATGATGCAAAATGAGTTTCATGAGTTGTTTAGAATTTAAAAAAAGAAACAAAAACACATGAGAGGACCAAAAAATGAATAAAAGATATGAAATGGTCAAAAAAAGACAAAAGTTGAAGCATAAAATGGTTCAGAATGCAGGATCAGAGATATTTGGGGTTTAAAATGTTTTTATAATTGTTGTATAAACAAACTTGATAAAGTCAAGATTCTGATCCTGCCATAAAATTGTTAGATATTTTTCTCAGGTTTGGTTTTATCTCAAAGGTCAATAACAGCACAAGCATATTTGACATAACCACTTTTTGTTTGGTTGGTTGTTTTTTTTCAGAAACCACTAAAAATAAATAGTTTTCCAATAGAGCGCTCCTTTGTAACTTTCACCAATAGTAAACATGTCCATAAGAGCCGCCGGGCCTTGGTCATTTTCACTGTTTCCAATACGGCTATTTTGAGAAAAAGTTTGGACACCCCTGCTCTACTCCCTATTGCTACAAAATAATGGTCATATCATGGGTTTCAATAATTTAATTTATTGGACTCTCCACAGAGGAAATCCATTATCCTGTAAACTTGGTGTGTCTCAATCAATACTAACCCCTGATATCAGCAAATAAATTAATGTCGGATTGATGTCAGCCTGCATCTAAAATCTCCAATATAAAAATTACAAGATACTTTATTTCACCACACAGCAGTTTCACCCCGTCCATTAAAAAACATAAAAAAGACGGTGACATACAACAGGGGTAGGACAGGATTGGGAGAACTCTGGGACAGCCAGCATGCGCGGCACCCTTTTTCATTAGATAAGGAAAAAGAGTACAATAGGGGGGAAAAGGGGGTAAAAAAGCAAATACCAGACTAGGCTCCTGAAGAGGGGGCCTAGTGTGGGATTAGGAAAAATCACCTCAGCACATTGACAACATGATAAACCATTACAACAAAACTCAAAGACTTGCAGACTTAGGGGAGGGTGTCTGATACAAGCAATTCATTCCAGACTCTGCTCTTGTGCTTCTATCAAGCAGCACCTGGATCCAGCATGCAGAGACCACGTGGTCACAACAACAGCATGTGCTAAGATACTAACAAAGTAGCAAGGAGTAGCTTTGACAATGAGCTTTGTTATAATGATGGTAGTTTCGAGTTGTTTCACTGATATTAAAGGTTACCTGTAGATTGTCCAAGCCTCAGATGTTTCATGAACACATTTGTCTCTTTAAACATGTTAACTTGGACTATATGAACTCTTGTGTGTAAGAATAAACCTCTACATAGTCACTAAATTATTAAATGGTAAATATACTAGCTGGTCAATTCAGGTGACTCTGAGCAGGCAGTGGATTTTTTAGTGACTAGCCCCAGCAACCATGCATTCCTTTCAATGACGGTTTATCAAATTTTCTCATCTTTTAGTCTCTGAAACATTAATTCTCCAGTCTCATTTTATTAAATGTCCCTCAGAACATCTTTTTCTGTTCACCACAACTGATGATGACTGATGATGGATGAAATGTGACCACATGGAGAAAGAAACCACAGTCACAATCTGCTCCAGAGGGTCATTGTTTGTCTGCAAACAGCACCAATGGCTTCATTAAGGTTAAGTAGTATTATGCAGCTTTATTGGAGTTTTTATCTGAGGTGATCAGCATAGTCTCAGTCAAAGGATAATGCAGGAAATAGTAACTTAGATTATATACATGGCAGCTCATTTTTTGTTCACTGGACCCACAGTTGACATCTGGTATATTCTCCAGCTGCATTTGATACTACATTGAATTCAATGGCAAATTCCAACCAACAAACAAGAGGACAAAAACTTATCGACTCTCCTTTGATATTTGATCCCCTCTTCACACCCTCCAACCTTTCATCACCTCCAAGTAAGATCAAAAATAAAAGTCAAGACTGGAGGAGAATCTGTTTGAAGTGGATTGCAGTAACTCCCATCAGCCAGAGGACTCAACAAAACTGTCTTGATGTATTTGTTTTGAAAGTGAAAGTGAAAAGAGATCTGATCTTCTTTTTAACACTACTTTTCTTTGTTCAAGACAGCTTTTTTCCCAGATACAACGGGACAGGGTAACGTATTTACCAACACTTATGAATGTTTGTAGCATAGTTTAGTAGCCAGCTACATTTAGTGCGACTCACAGCTTGGTGCTTTGATACATGTCTTTAACGTGTAATGTTAGTGAACCCTGGTTATATCCTACCAGTGCTCATCTACCAACTCTAACCACACCAAGCAGAGCAAACGTAACCTGGCTCTTCCTTTTATTGATAGACTCTCAGGTTTGAACAGATCACTGCAGTTGTGGGCTGGAATCAACATTACCACAAACAGATAAACTGCTATTTTAGCCTTCAGTTTGTGCTCTATCACTCTCCTGTTTAGCTTTCTTTTGCTCTTCTGTCCCTTTTTTTGCCAGGCAGTCCAGTTTCTATGTCCACTATCACTGGTAAAATCCAGGAAATTGTGTCATGCAGAGAAATACACAGATCTCTCTTCTCATTTATAGACTTTGTCTGCCAGTGTAGTGTTGTCAGAGACTTTTGACCCGCTGATCCAGCCTGACTCAATCAAGAAGCCAAGAACTAGCATTTTGAAATAACCTGTGGTTGGGCTGATAATCTCATTTTTAGATATGGGATTATGATCATAAATATATCTAGATATGAGACTTTTTTCACAATAACAGTCCTTTTAAGTCTTTTAACCTATTATATTTTTGTTAAATGATAGGAGTTTCTTTATCTGTAAAATCTAACTTGTTTGACTTCTCTAGTCCAAATCTTTTAAGAAATTAAAGGATTGCACGTAATAATTTCCTGAAGCTTAATGCTAATGATGTGTGTCCCTTCAATTGAGAGTCTATTACTTAAAGATTCAATGTGTTTGAACCTTTTCTCCAAAATAATAGTTATCTGACCTATAAGGCTCGTATTCAATCAAGGTTACGCTACTGGACAAAGTTAAGACTCAATATCTCTCGATTACTCTGCCAGTCAGCCTTACTGGTTAAGTTTGATAATTCTTGTGGAAAAGACTGAACCAAGCCAGTGTACAGAAGCAGCAGGGTGTTATTGGTTTACTCAAATCCCTACAGCATTTGTCCCAAGACAGAAGCCTAAAACAACTCCAGGTCTACCAAGAGGTGTTAATAATGCACATTTATAACTAGTATTTCAAACACATCAACAGCAAAACATACTCGAACACTGATGCTACTAAAGTCACCCTTTGATCCAAGACCCTGCCATAGCTCCCTGACACAAGTACCATGTTTATCATGGGTTGTAAATCTATCCACTAGTTTGGCAGCAGTAGAGGAAGCTGCTGTGTGTGTCCTGCTCTAAACTCAGTGTTAACTTCTCCCTTCAACCATGGACTGTATAAAACATGGTGTGAGTTATGTCACCCTTTGTTTTTTCTGGCTGTTTCTGGATTGGGAATGCTGACTTCATCTACCTGCGGGCTTTTCTGGAAACCAGCAGAGAGGTGATGATGAGGCCACAGCCTTCCTGCCAGGCAAACAGCTCCAACAGCTTCACCTGCCACTTTAATTAGCTTTGCTCACAGTTACGTCTAATTATTGATTACTCTCAGCCCTTATGTGATGCCGGTTCTGTACCAGGCTGCCATAGTGCTCATTCTGCTGTAAAAAGGTACCTTTTTTTATATGAGATCTTCTTTGGTTTGATTTGGCTCAATCAAACATCTTCACTGCTTTGTCAGGTTTAGGATATGAGAACAGGTGGATTCACATATAAAGTCATGTCAGAAACTTGAAAGTTGGTGTCATATTTTCCTTTTTTAAGGCCATATTTTATGAATCTGCTAAGTTATCGCAAACTAGACAGGCTTGGTTTTTGTTTTTTGTAAAGAAAGCATCACCTATCAGAGCCTCAGACTATCTTTTAGTATTAGTTGCAGCAGAGCACCTGATTTTTTTTGTGCAAATTCTTCAATGCAGCATCTTTAACATCATAATGTTACCTTCCCATTGCTCTTTGTAACTCTCATATGATGGGAATGAATGTGCTTCACTGAGCTGAAACCTAACATTATGTCTCAAAGTCTCAGAGCAGCAAAGTCTCAGAGAAGAATTCCTGATTTAAATTTGGCGAACGGCAACTTCTATAAATTTTATAGTCATTTTCCAATTCCTCTGAGGACCTGATCATTACCGTTTACAGCTGAAATGCAGCTGGCAGAGGGGCCACTTTCTCTTCATACTTGTCATGGCATAAAGTATTTTTTAAGCATGTTGCCCCAGCCAAGGGAAACTGTTTCAACCAGTCTGAAAGAACACATTTTGGGATTTTTCACTTGATTCTCCAGGCCAGGCTCTATCACAAACTTGGTTGCCTCCTCTGGTTCAGAGTCTGATGTTATTGCCAAAGGGCTGGGGCTTGGCATCTTACTGGGGGGCCAACAGCTTGGTGTCTTGGCTGGATGGCCCCTCAGTAGTGGGGATGGATGGAGTGACAGTTGCAAGGCCGTTTGTAAAAGGAGGCTTAGTTTCTTAAAGGTAGGGTCTGCCGGAATTTTTGTTCCTGTTTGTAAACACAACATCCAAACAGGGCTCCTTTGTAGCTCAGTGCCAGTGGTAGCACATGCTCACTGCCTCTAATCATAGCTATGTGAACACACTCACCAGCCAAGCGAGCACCTGTAGCATCATAATTCTGCGTGGAAAGGACTCAAGAGCCATACACCTGACCACCTGCAGGTAATTGAGGTATCCTGCAAAAACTGTATCATGTTTTCTAGGTGTTACAGCTTACATCAACACGCAAAGTCACATGCTCACTGGGTGTGCTGTGTTAGCAGGTCCCCACACCCAATTTCAATGACAACCAAAACATCAACATACAGGCAGAGGAAGGGGTGAGGCAGACACAGACACTGACACACGTGTAAAGAGACCCAGAGATGAGGATTGAGGATTGATTGGATAATTCCTGATAAAGTTAACTTTTTTTGGTTTTGGAAAATCCAGCAGACCCTACCTTTAATGAAAGAAAACTTCAAGTTTCTGTGTCTCTTCATTGTCCTTCATTATGTCAAGTTTATTTTCTTCAGTTTCAGGCTACTCTGGTGCTCAGGTCACTTGGTGTTTTTAAATATACACAATTTAGAATAGTGGACAGGACCACAGCCAATTAGAGCCAAAGACCCGACTGAGCTCTGTCTCTATTGGTTGAGACCATGATATGATAATACTACAAGTTTAAGTCACAGGTAAACAGAAAGAGATGATGTACTTGTGAAAGAAATCTGTTTTCAGATGCATGAATGCAACCTAAAAATAAAATCAGTTGCTCACTTAAAACTTTCGGGTTCTAGAGGGTTGCCTAAGAGTGCTACCAGCTACATGCTAGTATGTACAAGCCATCAATCTATTATCTATTAACAGGATGGAGGAAGCCTGAGAGAACCCACCCATACACAGGGAGAACATGCAAACTCCACATACAAGGTTCCTGCATAACCAGGGAATCGAACCGGAAACTTTTTTGCTGTGAGAAAGAGACCAATGCAGTACATGTTCAATGCTGCAGATTCAGTTAAACCAGAGCAAACTCCTCTTTACACGCTATGAATAAAGTTGCAGGGGCCTTTTTGCAGTGGCACCCAGCTGTGCCAGTAAAGCAGTCTCTCTAAAATAAATGAGGATGCTGGCTTTTCAGACATGTCCTGAAAGCAGCCTGAGGCGGCAGAATTTCTCAAAAAATCCTCCTTTTGCACCAGAGAGCTCCAGTCAGAGAAGCATTCTGGTGATACAAGTGAAAGAACAGAGCATGCAAGCAGTCCTGGGAGGCCACAGCCCCCAAAAGAGCAGCCAGTACTGAAGATTAAAGATGGGAGCCCCCCCCTTTCATCAGGTTCTTCATCTGTAAAGCTTCTCACCAGCCGCCCTGACAGCAAACAACCCAGAGAGAATGAGACTGACAGCTTGAACCTGAAACTTCACTCACAGAGACAAGAAAAATATTGTCTGCTCTGACCTGTTCTCTCACACTGGCCCACTTCTTGCCCCAACACTTGTCACTCATCTCTCAGAGACGTCTATCATTTTTAGATGATGTTGCTCTCTGATCAGCTGCAGTTCACTCTCCCTTAACACCACTTTTAGAAACTCCAGAGGGTACTCACCCTGTTTCCACAAATCATGTGTTCATAATGAGGCTGTGCTGTATATATTGTTTGAGATTATATGTATATAAATGTTTATTTAATGCAGTGAGAAGTAGAAGAATTATTGTCACTCAATTTTCACAAAACATAAAAAAATAATTGTAGGACGGACAATGGCTCATACACAATGAGAACACATGCAGAGCCTCCCCACTATGGCTGAACGATTTGCAAAATAATCTAATTGAGATTATTTTTCCCGATATTGCAATTGTGATTTTTTTACATTCATTTTTAGGTCCCTCATCCTATGTGTTTTTAAACAAACACATTGTTGGAAATGAACATTAACATCAATCATGGCAAGACAACAACCCATGACATTTCTTCTTGCTAATCATGACTTTTCTTTTTGCCCATTTCATTCACCTGACACTGTTTTCCCCAACTTTTGGACCATTTTTGCTACCTTCTGACTATTTTCTATGTATTATTAAAACTGTCTTGCCAATTTTTGTTGCCTTTGGATAATTTTATCACGTTGACAGTTTTTTTTTCACTGTTTTCTCCATTGTTGCTGCCTCCTAACTATTTTCCATGTTTCCAAGTTTTTGGTGCTTTTTGGCCTTTTTAGTGACTTTTCGCTCTTTTTTTTTTTTTTTTTTTTTTTTTTTTTTTTTTTTTTTTTTTTTTTTTTTTTTTTTTTTTTTTTTTTTTTTTTTTTTTTTTTTTTTTTTTTTCCTTACAACTTTTGGGCCATATTTGCAGTTTTCTGAATATTTTTCAAGTTTTCTCGACATTTTCTGCCAATTTTTTATGCTTTTTTTTTGCCATATAAATCACTTTTCACCCCATTTATGCCAGCTGCAGTCCACTTTCCCTTAACACCACTTTTAGAAACTCCAGAGGGTACTCAACCTGTTTCCACAAATCCTGTTTTTAATGAGGGTGTGCTGCAGATATTGTTTGAGATTATATCCAAATATCGTTTAAATGATGTGAGGAATAAAGGCATCGATTTTTGCTAAATTTTCACTTAACATGTCAACAAGAGCCTTATTTGAGAGATGATTGCTGATGCAGAGCTCACAAAATGACACACTGGGAGTTAAAACTTCACCAGGACCAGCCTCAGATCCATGTCATCAGAATTAACCGCCCTATGTGGACCCCCCTCGTTCACATGGAGGTGGTTTGGCTTCAAAAAGACAAATACTGGCCACAAAATGCCGAACAGAAACTTATATCTTTGAAGAGAGTTCAACAGCAAATTTGTTAGACAACTCAACCATAGCATAAATACTCTCCTAAAACAAACTTATCTGTATTGTATTTTATATAGTACAGATGAGTTTGTTTGAATGGTTTGTTCAGACAAAGTCCTCCAAACCACGAAAACTACTTTACAATAAATCTGACTCTGAAATCAAATTTAGCCTTCGTAAAGAATGTGAATCCCAAAAACCAAAACACGCACAACTAAATTTCATGGTAGTTTCAATTTCAGAGTAAAGCCTGATTATTCTTTGACATGTTATTATTTAATCAGACCATTAACAATATCTCAAATATAGTATTAAGAAAAGCTAACTAGTAGAATACACAGCACTTTTATGTTTTCTCATTTTTGAGTTTCATCATGTTATCATCAGCAAAGTACAAAGAGATTACTTTGTTATACCTAAAGATATGGTTAACCACCCATGCTGCTGACATAAAACAGTGTGTCACAGTTCCTTAAGCACTTATTTCATGTGCTTTAGAGCAGGGATTCCCAAAGTGGGCATCACAAAATGATTTCCTCTTGATGTGACCCCTGAGGTGATTACGACAGATTAACAGGATCATTTGTAGGTGACAGGTCACTTTACAGCTCCATAGCTAACACCACAGATATCACACACAAACACATCAGTGTGCACCACTATGTTTCTTCTGACCGGCTCCAATCAATACACCAGAGTTCAAGTGGAGGGTGCCATTTTTAAAAATGAAACACTGGTTAATACTGACCAAAGAGGAGGCAGCAGAGAGGAGAGGCCTATCTACAGGAGTATGTCCAAGAATTTACATGAAGTACAACATCCTGATGTGTAGTGTGCACTTAGGCTGAAAAGCTTTCTTGGCACTTATATGTATTAAAAAATAAATACAGATGGTGTCTAAACTTGAAGGAAGATCTCTGAGTAGCTGTCTCTAAAATTAAACCCAGGATGGACTTGCTGTGCACCATGTATAGCATCCACACATCTATCCAAGTAAGATTAACGCTGAAATTTAGGAATTCCATTGATGTAAACTGCACCACAACGATGGTCATGCCAGCACCACAGTTTATGGCTCTTACTTTAACCGGCTCTTACTTTATTACTTCAATGACATGAAAATGAAAGTACGGGTCACTGTTACCATTATACTAGGGGTCACTATCTGAAAACTTGCTTTAGAGCTCTGCTAGCCTCCTACAATGCAACATCTTATAAAAGGTCAAACTATAGTTTCACTGAGCTACATGATCTTGACTGTTGATCATTTAAATCAGGGGTCTTGAACATTTTTTAGATCAAGGACCTTTAACTAACAGAGAGATGGAGCAGGGATCCCTCACTGTATGTATTACATATATAATTGTTTTTAATAATAAACTGGGCTTCATACCATAACCTCTTAAAACAAGCCTTTGTCTGGTGTGCTTTTTTTTATTTCCCTGCTACTTAGGATTAGTAGGACGAAATAAATATAAAAACTAAACTTGGTCTTTGAACAGGAAGTTGTGTTCTTAGTGTTATTAGTTATCTACAAGGTTTTAATTATGTGTTATTGTTCAGACCTACACTTTTTCTCACTGAAATGGGTGTAAAGTTGTGATATCACCAAAAGATAACATGAGAAGTGTCTCTTCATTTGAGTGATTAAAGTAAAAAAAAAAGAAGTTTCATGGGTCTGAGAGGCAGAAATATAATGTCCACATTTGTGGACACCAGGTCTTAAGAGGATATATAAAAGTAACATGTTACTGCATGTTCATAGCAGCTATTTAGATAATACCCAAGTTCATTTGCAATGTACAGTAAGAAGGGTGGCTGCCATTCCTAAACAGACCTTGTCAACTGATACCAACACCAATATCAACACTAGCTGTCAATTACATGACAATCCCATCCCATAACCCAGTAGTATGTGTATTTATTTTTTTATTTTTTTATTTTTTTACTATGTGTTTATTTTTTACTCAAGTCTTTTAAAGTTCTTGTTATGTATGTGTGTACAAGTGTGATGGTGAATGTGTGAATGTGTGTCTTTGATGCAACTGAGGCCTGTCAAAAGATGAATTTCTGTCACTTTCTTTGTGTCAGACAATAAACTTCTGTTCTATTCTATCAAGTATCTAAGCTATTTACATTGTCATTTTTATTATAAAAATAATGTGGAAACAAAGGTGATGGCTCATTGGTGCCACTGTCATGTATAAACAAACTTGTTATCAGTCATTGAAAATATATTTTAAAAATTGGCCTATCAACTAAAAATGTCTCGGACCCCCTGCAGTGCCTCCACAGACCCCCTGGGGGCTGCAGACCCCTTGTTGAAGACCTCTGATTTAAACTATAAACTATAGTAGAGCACTAGTGCATCACTTGTAATAACATATATACTTCCTGGACACAAAAAAAGTTGCCACCTGGATTTACCTAAGCTAATAATTACAAGCCTCCTATTGGTTAATAACTGCATGGATGATTATCTTTAAGCTGGAAACAAGTTATTTAACCTCAGCTGATGCAATGAGTAACTTCTCATTTCTGAAACAACCATGGAGAAAGACACAACCTGTGGTTCTTGAAAAGATGTTAGTCTGTGTTAAGAAGGGTAAAATCATTGTCATGCATCAAGCACATAAATAAAGATTGATTGATTGATTTATAAGTGTACGGTCAATATCATCATAAAGTGCCTTTTATATCCTCATCAATATCACTCAGTTATCATGAAAATGTAGCCGAACACTGAAACTCTGAGGTCTTATTATAAGTGACCAAAAAGTTGCTCACCCACTCAAAAGTAAAACGACCAGGCTCTTCAAATGTGTTTCCTTCACTTTATATCATTTTTATTGGATGTTCCTTAATCTGGCATGTCCCATACGCTACTTTGCTAACTACAGTGTGAGTAATAAGTAGTTACATGAAACTAAATTTTTAAAAAATTACATGGTTTTACTGTTCCCAAAAAGTTATTCGATAAAACATAATTTGGGTTGTGCATATTCCTTTTTCATAATAATGAAAATATATGTGCACGTTGTCATTATGAGGTAACTGACCCTTTAAGAAAGCCTCTCTTCCTTTTGTTAATTTATAAAAAGTGTAGGAGGGGCGCGGATGGCCTAGTGGATATGGCTGCGCACCATGAGACTTGCCCTTGAGCGGGTGGCCCGGGTTCGAATCCGACCTGTGGCCAATTTCCCGCATGTCACTCCCCACTCTCTCTCCCCTTTCCGACGCTATCCACTGTCCTCCTCTATCCAATAAAGGCACAAAGGCCAAAAAAATAACTTAAAAAAAATAAATAAAAAAAAAAGTGTGGGAGCTTGACAAGTGTGTATTTCTAGCAGAATAAGATCTACTTTATGCAATAAATATGTATTTTCATCTTTTGTGTGTGAGAATTGGGAAGTTAAAAAAGCATCTTAAGGTGATATTGACCCTGGAGCTAACTACCTCTTTTTCAGTTTGAGGGTCTGGATTTCCCATCAGAATTTCACCACCTCCACAAAAATACTCCATTTAATGCAGTATTGAGAGTCATTTAGCAGTTTGAATCACAATAAAAAAGTAAATGATTGTCTTTTTACTCCTCACTCTTGTTGCCGTGGCTCCCTGTAATCAGACAGCTCTCAGCTCCTCTGTGTCAGGAGCAACAGGCGGCTGCAGACCACACCCATGTGACCTTATAATGTGCTCTACTGCACTCAATTCAGTCTGTTTAGGTCCTGGATAGTATTCCTGGAGGATCCTCTTCATGACATGTGCACCTTTCTCGTTTCTTTATCTGATAACACGCTCTGTTGCTTCCTCTGACTGATATGAAAGAACATCAGAGTCACAAGGCAGAGTAGGCTGGGAAAAACAGCCGAGATGTTGACGTCTGACTCGCTATTCCCCTGCTGTGAGCTGGTCAGGGCTTCAGTAATAGGAGCCTGGAGACCTGACTGAGCCTGCTGTGCGTGTGTGTGTGTGTGAGTGTGTGTGTGTGTGCATGAGCATGTGTACGTTTTTCCTTGAGGACTTAATGCTGAGTTTTGTGTACCTTTGTGCATCTGGAAAGAAACCTGCTGAGGCCTTGCGGTCAAGGATTTTCCTGCATGTGTACATCTTTGTAAGTGTGTGTGTGTATCTGTGTGTGTAGGGGGTATCAATGCATGCACAGGTGGTGTGTGCTGTTCACAGCCTTATAGGTTTAGCCACATCCAGGGGCATGTTGTGGAACAAGTATAAGCTGATGATCAAGAACAACCCCCCTCTCAACCCCTCTCTCTACGCGCTCTTCTTCCCTTTCTCTTTTCCTTCTACCCCCCCCACACACACACCTAATCACTAGGCTAATTGACTCTGCCAGATTTGGCAACAGGCTTACGAGTCTTGTTTCACACAACAAGGAATGACCTATGCAGACGGTGCAGCGATGACAGTCAAGACAGAGCACGCCCTGCAATGCTCTGCTGTCCAAATCTGGTTCTCTCTGCACACACACACACACACACACACAGGGCTCTGCTGTTTTTCTCAGTCCATCAAATGACCTATTAAAAGCATTTTCATGTGACTGCTTGACCAAACTTGNTAGCCGGTACCATGGGGGGCAGCGGTAGTGCCCCCTGACCCCCCTCCGGCTCGATCCGAGTCCGTTCCTCTAGGGGTGTAGAAGCCGAAGGGCACGGCGGGACTGTGATCAATGCCCATCCCGGCTACAGAGCTCACCGAGCGGCTCCGCAGGCCCATGGTGCCGCTCGGCCGGTAGTGGCCGAAGTGGGCCGAGGGTGGCACCGCGCTGTCATCCGTAGAGACACCGGGAAAAGCACCCCGGGGCCGCCCCGCCGTGCTCTGCTTTCCCCCCATCCAAAGCGGGAGACAAGTGGGTGGGGGTTCTGGGTGGATACCAGGAGGGGGCTCGGCTCGATCCGCAGAGGGTCGAGAGAGCCGAAACAGGCTGTCGCCCCCTCCCCTCGCCCCTGTCTGTCTCTTGGCCTGCCTGGCTGCCTGCGTGCCTGCCTGTCTGTCCGTGTGTCTCAGCAGCAGGCTCGTCAGCTCTGACTCTCTGCAGACGCAACAGCCCGTTTCCCTGCTGAGCGGAACATGAGCCCACCCTGACGTCTGGATTCACCTCACCCGCAGACAAACCTCAGCACAACCGGGGGGATGAATGACGCCGAAGCCCGGAATGACACAGATGCACACACTCCCCTCTGTCTCTCTCACTCTGTCTCTCTCTCTCTCTCTCTCTCTCTCGCTGTACCAGGTGAATTAATTCGGCTGTATCATCGCAGACAGGACGCGGCAGCAACACGTTCGTCGCGCCCGGCCCGAATCACAGCAGCGCCGCAATGTTCACTCCGCTGCTCTCGCCTCATCTGATCTCAGACATCGTGACAACTGTTGCTGTCTGTCTGACCGCCGCAAAACGACGGTCTGTCTTACATCGAAGAATGTGACGTCGCCCTCCGTGGCGGTCTCCAACCTGAAGTCGCTTTTGGCCCCCCGTAGATCGGGGTCACAGTGAAGCCGCTCCCCTGCGCTCAGATC
Source organism: Thalassoma bifasciatum (assembly GCA_008086565.1). NCBI lineage: Eukaryota > Metazoa > Chordata > Actinopteri > Labriformes > Labridae > Thalassoma > Thalassoma bifasciatum. The sequence goes on along the minus strand of RPOG01002623.1, from coordinate 50,858 downwards.
GGCGCTCCGTTGCTCTCCGCTCCGCCGCCACCGCCGCCGCCGCTGCCGCTGCTGCTGCTGCTGCCGCTGCTGCTGCTTCTGGCCAGACAATGGAGGAGCTCAGTGCGCAAGCTCGGATAACACATACAGGCAGGAGAGGGGATGCTGCCGGAGACAAATACACTTCATAGACCTGACCCTGTAATTCCAAATCAATGGGAAAAAGCCTGAAATGGTCTAATAGATTATTACTGACATGGTGAGCATTTTACAGATGCTTTCACTAAAGGGAGCAAGTTGCAAAATAATAACAGAAAACTCTTTTCTCTCGGTTTGTTTTTAATTTGATATCATGAAGGAGGTTATTTCAGGACAAAAAAAAACAAGAGGGCTGATTTCTCCACATGGGAAACAAAGCAAATGTTTTATCTTTATATTTTACGCGACATGTTTTTAAACTTGTGGTTTTAAAAGTCTAAAATAATATCAGGAAGGTAGTGACTTTGACTCTTTCTGACTCCTCACTTTAATAATAATAATGATAAATTTTATTTATAGAGCGCCTTTCTGAATACTCAAAGACACTTTACAGACATACAAAACATCAAATAAAACAATAATAAACAACAATAATAATAACTTATAACAATGAGAACAAGACAAAACAAAACCATGGGATACATTTAAAAGTAGTTAGACATTAAAAACACTTTTAAAGACATTAAAAACACTTTACTATCAAGCCATCATCCAGAATACCGCTGTCATGAGTTATGCACTGATTTTCCCACCATATGCTAAATTATTTGGATTACAGCCTCACATGTTTGGTTTGGGATTACTCGGTCTAATCCTATGCATGTGTGTGTGAGTGTGTGTGTGCGTCTGTGTGTGTCTGTGTGTGTCTGTGAGAGTGTGATTAGACTGTTTTTACACTGTCTGGCTCTTTGTTCTTCATAATAACACATGGGCAGTCTTGTGCAGTCTCCATGGTCCGACTGTGAGAAAACTGCAATAGTTTTATATCCATCCTGCTCTCTGAAGACAGCAGAGCCTCAAACTTCACCTCTGAAACTCAAACATGTCTGGTACTTCTCATCTACTCACATTATGCTCATGCTTTCATTTCCATTCAGGCCAGACTTACTTGATTCTGTCATTACTAAGAAAGAAAAAAAAGGGATGTGAACTGGAGAGACAAATACTATATGTCATACTCTCGAAGCCACAGGAATATTAGGGACCACATGACCTCAGCAGGACCCTGAAACACAGATATTAATCACGTTACATAGACACTTTCTATATTCTGTACTTGGGTGACCTGCCAGATGACATAACAGGAGACATCATATACAGTATCTCTTGGAAATATTTATGATTGCTGCAAAAAAAAAAAAAAAAGAAAGCAATTACCCACAAATGGTTACGGGCAGATGCACCCACATTACAAAAGTGGTTTGAAACTATAAATCTCATAAGATTCTGCGTCCATATACATAGATCAGTGGTTCCCAACCTTTTTCAACTCAGGGCCCACTTTTACGTTTCAAAAATGTTTGTGGCCCACCTCCAACCCGACAAATACAGAGGATATAAAATGCCCCAATGACCCACAATGTAACAGATTCTGAGCCCAAAACAAAATAACTTTATGCCAAATAAGCAACAATTTGTTACAGTTTGAGTCATGTTTTAAGTTTTGGGTTCTGCACTATGGTAACATTTTGAACACGTTATTACATTTCAGGTTTTATTACATATTGTGTCATGGTTTTGTTTTGGGTCATGTTACCTACTGGCCACTAAAATACCTTCTTGACTTTGTATACATTAATAGTTGAGCATTTTTAATATCCTGACTGAGTTTGTAACTGGGATTTACCATTTAAAATATTCTGTTTATTTGTATCTTTATTTATTTATTTGTATCTTGTATCTTTATATAATTACACTCCACTAAAATCAGACTATTTTGGAAATGATTTGGAGGCCCACTTGCAATACTTTCAAGGCCCACCAGGGGGCCGCGGACCACAGGTTGGGAATCACTGATATAGACATTACGTTTTAGCCACGAGGAACCATGATACTTTTTTTTTTTTTTTTTTTTTTTTTTTTAACTTTGACTTAACCCATTTAGAGACACTCCCTAGGTTATCTTTAGTTGATATCACAACTTTACACCCATTTCAATAAAAAAAAACAGTGTTGTTATTGTCATTAATACTCATAGTTAAAAAATAATAACTAACTCGTAACACCAAAAACATAACTTCCTGTACCAAGACCTTGTTCAGATTTCATACTAAAGTCTTGTTTATTCCAAAATACAAGGTGAAATGCACAACAAGAAAAAAAGCTCAGGTCTCAGGAGTTCAAAGAAAAAATAAATTTCCTGCTAAGATTAAGAAAGCAGTCATATATTGAAAGGATGGGGAAAATGGATACTTCATATTTTTGGTAAAGAGGGTGCGAGGGGTGGCTGTTCTCCTATACTGTTGAAAAAGTGCTGACTAACATTTTACTGAAAGGTGAAGTATGCATGAATTTTTGATAAGTATGTTTATATCTTTACACACAGCATCCAAACTGGGCACGTCCTCTGTGGCTCAGTGTCAGCTGCTGTGCATGCTCACTGCCTCTGACTGTAGCTAATAGCATAGCTAACAGTTGTGGCTTTGTAAACACACTACAGACTGTGAAAAACAGTAAGTGGTGTGCAATATTGCAAAATTTGGCTTTCTGGAACTATGGACATAGGAGGCCTGGCAATGATGTTGATGTTTTTTTGTTGTACTTGTTTGTTTGTTTATTTGCGTGTTTGTTTTCCCCATTTCTGTTGCTCCTAAATGAAAAAATTAACTGTTTTCAAGTATTATGTCAAGTCTATGTAATTCTATATTTGCCCACCCCCCAAAAAATTTTTCATCTTCTAATATATTAATTGTGTCTTTGATGAGTCATGTTCTAAATCAGTGGCCCCAATCTTTTCTGATTCAGGGCCCACTTTAAGTCTCAAGAATGTTTGTCGCCCACCGATGACCTCATAAATGCAGAGGCTGTATAGTGCCATTTTGGAGCCCAATTTGTTACAAGGACCCAAAATGTTATACCTGGTCCCTTATGTAATGAAAGTGCTGAGCCTGAATTTTTTATCATAAATGTTATAAAACCCTAAATGTCACAGCCAGTCAACAATGTAACAGATGCTGAACTAAAATGTGATAGCTTTTTTGCCCAAAGTGTAACCACTTCTTACATTTTTTTAATTACATTTATTACAATCAGCACTTTCATTGCATTTTTGACAAGTTATTACATTTCATAATAACTGTTACATGTTGGGCCCTAACATGCCTTCTTCAAAGACTTTTCATACTTGAACAAATATCCTTTAGAATGTAACTGGGTTTTAACATTTACAACATTATTCTGTGTTTTTGTATCTTTATATCATATCCAAAAAGTGTATTGAGTAAGGTCTACTCACTAAACTGTATTTGGGCTGAAACTACATTGACTGCTTGTGTGTCAATGACAAAAAGAGGGTCTAAAAACATATTTTTAAAAAGTTCTTTGAAAATGGATAAAAAACATATTTCTGAGTGAGTAACAGATTTCAGTAGTTGACCAACATTTCAAAGTTTTTAGGTTCATTATTTTTTAGGATTTTTAATTTGAGCACCCAAAAATGTCAGGTGGCGCAACCAAATATATGAAAATATATTTATATGTTCCTGTTATTTTTTCTGTGTGAAATTATTGGCAAGTATCTCTTAAGTGTCTGTAGTGACTCATACATTTTCATTTTGTGTGTTTCATTTCTTTTATTTGTGAATAAGATAAATAATTTGATGTTAAAATAACATTTCACATTATTACATTGGTTGTACCACCTGACATGGAAATTGTTCCAGTCACCAATGAACTGAAAAAACGTTTTTTATCAGTATTTCAGAGAAATCTATAAACTTTTCCACTTGGTCACAAATGTCATTTGGGCTCCTCTGGCTGATCCTGTTTCCTGTTTCCTGTTTTATTCTCTTCACTTTAAAATAAAAGTCTAATGTTACGGTTGCACCACCCTGACATTTGACAAGGTGAAAATTACGGGACAAAAGTTTTTTAAATTTCTCAACAGCTTTAAAATTATTTTTATATGTAAAGAATGTTTTATTTAAAAAGGTTCAAGCATAAAATAATGCCACTTTATTTTTAATTTCCATTTACAATAACTGACATTCAATTTTTAGAGTTTAATTACTGTGGATACTTGTCAGGACGGTTTCACCACCTGACATTTTGGGGGTTTGAGGTACCAAAACACAAAAAAACATGTTATATTTTAATAGTTTAAAGATGTGTTCAAATAACACAGGTTTCATAGAATAAAGAAATACATGTGATGAAATACTCAATTCATGATGGAAGGAAATATTGCACTGGGACACAAAAAAAGGGACGTCACGTCATTGACCCTTAAAGCTAGTGTCTTAGTGTCTTTGGATGAATGGATCTAACATGATGAGAAAATGTGAGAGTTTAAAAAACATCAGAAATACTTGGGTCTTTAAGGTCAGAATAGTCTGAATCTGAAAAGTATTCCTGATAAAATCTACATCCTGATCCTGCCACAAAAACATCCTAACACATTTTGCCCATATTGCCCCCTAGTGGAGAACATTTCCCTTGGTTAGAGGCAGAGTTTGCTGATGTTTACATAGCATGAAACACTATAGAAAACGGACCACTTATCATCTCAGGTGTTATCAAGAGACACCTGAGGGACAGGTGAGCTCTATTTCATCAGTTTGTGACAATGGTACAAGGTGGTTTCACTCAGGAAGTGTTTTTTTTTACAGAAATCCCTCAAAGAAACAGTTAACTAATAGGATGGTTGTGGATTAATAGGGTCAGGAATCTGCTGACACACTTTCAGTGCCTTGTTAAATAATTTTATATAAAGCATCTTTGTCTCAGTGAGTTGAGGCCAAGATCTGCTGACACTGTGTGGTGGAGCTCAGCATTACTCCCTCAGTAAAAGATGGTAGTTCACGTCACTGAGGCAGCTCTTTGTGTTGATGTTGCACCAGACGCTCAAGAGACAGGATTTTAAGGTCAGGGTCCAGCATCTGCATATTCACTGCTAAGCTAATGCTAATAAGCTTTGGGAGCTTCTCTACAGGACAGGAAACAGGAGGGAGTTAAAATGACTCTATTCAACACAATCAATAAGGATGTCTGAGGTCATTTTATCCACACTGAGGTTTTAAGTGTCACACAAAAAATGCCACTGTTACATTGAAAAAAGCTGAGCATATTAATATTTCTCTTATTTAGAATTTTATTTCCTTGTTTTGTCTGTTAAAATTCCAAGATTTCCTATTTACTCCCACCTGACCTCCGCAACACTCAGTCCTTACCCCTCTTCAAATCCAGACTCAAAACCCATCTGTTTAAACTCGCCTACTCCCTCTGACCTTTCACCACCATTGCACTGTTTTGTATTTTAATTTATTGTTTTATATTGCATTATATTGTATTGCTTGTTTTATATCTGTTTTAGTCATCTTTGAATGCACTTATTCTTGTAAGGTGACCTTGAGTGCCATGAAAGGCGCCCTTAAATAAAATGTATTATTATTATTATTATTACGTCATAGAAAAAACAAGAAAACAAGGCGAATTTGATCAAGGTTTTTAATTCTTAAAAAATTAAAATCTCTAGAGACAAAAAACATGAACACAGCATTTGATTTTAAATCATTTCTTTTTTACAGTGAGAGCATATCATAGCTGTTAATCTTTTTATTAAGGATCAGGTTTTGACTTTCATGAGCTGGTCAGACCAGAAAATGATCTTTTCAACTGAAGCAGCTTTGTGTGGTGTTCAGCAATAAATACAATACAAAGAAGCAGAACAGCATTGATTTTCTGTTAGTTTATTCAAAACTTAACTCCTATTTTTACTTTCTGATGAGATAATGTGCTTTTTTTAGTACTTGCAGAGAACGCTGTGGGCAGAAGAGAGATTCCCTCTGTGATTGAGTGTTGAAAAGCGAGCAGGTCGTGACGAGGAGCTCAGAGTTAAGTGACATCCCTCTGAGATATCAACAGTGTTTACAGTTCAACAGGCAGCAAAATCTTCCCAGGATTCATCAGGTTTTTGGGGTCGAGGGTGTCCTTGAGTCCTCGCATGACCTGCATTGCCGTGGGGCCCATTTCCTCACGCAGCAGCGTCCTCTTCCCCAGGCCCACGCCATGTTCCCCTGTGCAGGTCCCATCCATGGAGAGAGCTCTCCTGGAAGGAACAGGAGGTACGTTATTACACACTGATGCTTTATGATCACACACACACACACTGAGCTCCATGCAGAACCATCACCATTTGTAGATAATCACAGTCACACACTGAGGCTTTGCTAAAATGTCCCATAGTACCTGTTTCTCATACACACAGGTGTAACAGGCCAAAGTATTAGAGCAGTGATTCCCAACCTGTGGTCCGCGGCCCCCTGGTGGGCCTCGAATGTATTGCAAGTGGGCCTCCAAATCATTTTCAAAATAGTCTGATTTTAGTGGAGTGTAATTATATAAAGATACAAGATACGAATAAATAAATAAAGATACAAATAAACAGAATATTTTAAATGGTAAAACCCAGTTACAAACTCAGTCAGGATATTAAAAATGCTCAACTATTAATGTATACAAAGTCAAGAAGGTATTTTAGTGGCCAGTAGGTAACATGACCCAAAACATAACCATGACACAACATGTAATAAAACCTGAAATGTAAAAACGTGTTCAAAATGTTACCATAGTGCAGAGCCCAAAACTTAAGAAATGACTCAAACTGTAACAAATTGTTGCTTATTTGGCATAAAGTTATTTTGTTTTGGGCTCAGAATCTGTTACATTGTGGGTCATTGGGGCATTTTATATCCTCTGTATTTATCGGGTTGGAGGTGGGCCACAAACATTTTTGAAATGTAAAAGTGGGCCCTGAGTTGAAAAAGGTTGGGAACCACTGTATTAGAGGATGGGGGGTAGGGACCCTGTGTGTGTGTTTCTACTGATTATGATGGCGAACTGTGTATGTCATTGTCATAACTTCTTTAAAACTATGAATGTCCCTGTTGTCAGACCCTGAGAGACATATTATCTTTCATCTCCTTCAAAAACACCATGGGACTACCTTGTTTAAGCAGGTGTTCAGTTGACCTTTTCCCTAACTTGTGGAAACTCTTCTTTTCCGATGACAACATGCTTTTTATAATGTGTTTTTTTTTTACACTATATTGCTCAAGGTTGAATTTTTTTTGCATGCAACAATTTCTGTTGTTTAACTCCTGTACAGCACTTTGTGAGCTTTCTCAATTGAAAGGTGCGATACAAATTAATTTTATTAATATTCATTATCATTGTATTCTTTTATTTCTTTTTAAATCTTTTAATGGTCTGGCCCCACCTTACCTCTCTGAGCTCCTCCACCCCTACACTCCTGCTCGGTGCCTCAGGTCAGCTGACCTCCTGCTCCTTGAGGTACCGAGCTCCAAACGGAAGCTCAGAGGGGACAGAGCTTTTTCTGTCACTGCCCCTAAATTGTGGAATGACCTGCTCATCCACATCAGACTATCCACCTCACTGTCTGTTTTTAAAACTGCTCTTAAAACCCACTTTTATTCCTTGGCTTTTAACCCACCATGAGACTCGACTCTGTTTTAGTGTTTTATGGTTTGTTTTAGTTATTGTTTTACTTATTGTTTTTATTGTTCTTAAATTTGTTTTTAGGAACAATGAAGCAATGACACAATAACATGAGTGTTACATCTGATTTTTATCTTTGTTTCAATGTTTCTGTCCATATGTGTACAGCACTTTGTTTTCAGCTATGGTTGTTTCTAAAGTTCTCTATAAATAAAGTTGAGCTGAGTTGAGTTGTAGTAATTCTATGATTTATCTTATTAGTAATCTTGGCTTGAAAACTACTTTTAATTCATTTTACTGGCTGATGCATATTTGTGTATAATACATTTTTAGCCTAAAAGCCATAGTATGCATATGTTTTAACTGCATGCATTGGGGCGGAACTCTGCCGTGCGAGCGTGATGCAGAGTTGAGCGTTGTAATCGCACAACCATGTAGAGACAGAAACAACATGACATCATGTGAATAAGATGAATAACATGCTCCTGGGGGAATGGAGGAAATACCAATACACCAACCTGTGATTGGAGCTCAACTGTGGATTTCTTTGAATAATGATTCGAAGGCTTGTGGTCAGTTATGTCAGATGAGGAAAATGTATAAGAATTCAGTTCTCAGACTGTATCAAATCAGTTAGTGTGTTTTCTGTGGTGTTTCCTTCATAGTCTTGAGGAAATGAAGAATTAAGTGTCAGGTTTGTTTCTTTGAGGTCTGTATTGTCTGTATTATTCATTCATAGATTGTTACTGTTTAACTTTTGAGACAGGAGCAGGTAAATTAAGAGTTATTCTTCTCCCTGCTCCGTTCAGTGCACAGAATAAAATGTGAATTGTTTTTTTTTCTTTCTCTTGTTGTGGATACCGTGCGGGACAAATCAATAAAATGAAAATGAAATATATAAATAGTGCTGTAGACTGAGCTGCCCTGGGCCAAAGAAGAATCAGGGTATAATCTAGCCTGAGCCATTTAAACTCCAAGTATAGTCTGGACAGGGGGGACACTTCAGCCTGTTACTCCTGTACCTGTAACAAGGAATTCCTCTGTCACTTCTTTGTGCAACCACTTTGTGAGATCCGGGTCTAACCCTGGTGAAGAGGTTTGTCTTCATAAGCTTTTACAACAAATTAAAATGCTTCAGTAGACATTAAAAATGTATATTCATTTTCAGCAGCCACTGTAAAACAGCTTGAGACTCAATATTCAAAACAAAGTCTTCTGGATTTATCAGCTCAGGGCACAGGAAACAGGCAGAGTGAATATGTATGAAGAACAAACATTTACCACAATAACAACAATAAACTAACCAACAGAGACCTGCAGCTCCTTCTTCTGCTGGGAAATGACTGATTTTCAGGGGGGAGGAAATATTCTACTTAAGTATAAGTACAGTTACTATGATGAAATTTTACTTAAGCAGTAATAAAAGTATCAGTGTTGGTAAATCTACTGAAACAAAAGTTAAAAAGTGCTTTATTTAAAACCTCCTCAATGTGCTGAGTTCTTGTTTTTAAATCAGGGGGTGTGAAGTGAGGGGGTTGAAAAGCTGTCAGTCAGATCTGAGCGCAAAACACAGTCAGAATATCTCTTCTTTCTGTGCTCATAGTTAAATTCTAACCCACAGGATCAACCTGCGCATCAATGTGAAAACAACACAGGTTCAGTTTGAAGCTCCTGAATGTTTGACTTTCCTCTTTGTTTTTATTTTGACCTCTCAGTCTGCTGAGAGTTCAAAGAGTTCACTGTGGAGTGTCCAGATTGCAGGACGGCTTGTTCTGATCAGGTTTAGGCTCAGATTAGAGCTGACTGTGGTTGGAAAGAGGAGTCAACTTTATCAAATCCATGTTTCTCTAAGCAGTTATTAATCTGAAGGACCGAGGTGTGGAAGGATTTTTTGTGATTTAAGTATAAGCAGCGTATTCTTGGGTCCTTTCTGCTTTTCTTACTAGAACTCATAAAATGTAAAGTGTAGCAGAGAACAAAACTTCACACAGAAACATACTAAAGTAGATGTATTATCACTGATTTTTAAAACTACACAATTTTTTTCTCGAGTGCCCCAAAAGTTACCCAAGTACAGCAATTTATCAAATCTAATAATTTACTTCCACCCCTGCTTGGTTTTCAGACAGGTCAGGTGAGTTTGAAGAAACTATTAGATGTTTGAAGGTTAAAAAATATTTATATTTCTCTGTAGCAAGCATTTCTACATGTTGTAAAAAAAAAAAAAAAAAAAGAGTGGGAAGGACTGACACTTTCAGACAAGATTTCAATGAAGCTATTACCATGAAAAAATGGGAATCCCCCTTTTTTCCAACAGATTTCTGACTTTTTCCAGACAGTGTCAGAGTGTGACATTTTTTGAGATAAAACTGAGGAACACAAGGGAAGTGAGGTGTAATGTAGTACCTGGCCAGTCTCTCAGTGAACAGGTGCACCCTGTCCTGCTCCTCTTGGTCATTGGGGTCCACCACAATCAGACAATGGAAGTTCCCATCACCCACATGGCCTGCTATGGGACCTGAAAACACAGACCTATACGTTATACTCACAGCTTTAGAAACAAGACATAACATCTTCAGTTTCCTCTTTGTACAAAATGATTTTCTGTCAATCAAAAACTCTACTTGGTATGTTGATTGCTGGCATTTGCTACATGACAGCACACCACACTGCCTGTGATGTGGGGCTTGAATAAATCCTTTTGAATAATAGGATGATAAGATATACAGCAAATGTAGATTTAAGATGATATTTCAGGTTTATGCCTAATACAAGTGTGCAATTCTAATTTGTTGGATAGAGGTTTTCCAGGAAGTTCCAATAGAAATATATATAATGTTCTGCACCTGCCTCACTTTCATGGTGCAATTAGTGAAAAGACCAATTTTTTGGCAGTCATGCATGCAGCTAAATGGGCCGTTCCATTATGGTATGTCACGACTAATGTTACCATTTGTGCAATGACTGGACATGCATGTAGGCCCTGGTTATGTCCTACCAGTGCTCATCTACCAACTCCAACCTCACCAAGCAGAGCAAACAACTCTTTATTATATTGATAGACTCTCAGGTTTGAACAGATCACTGCAGAATAACTGCTGCATGTGGGTTGGATTGAGCATTATCAAAAACAGATTAACGTGTTTTAGCCTTTAGCCCATGCTCTATCGCTCTCCTGTTGTGCTTTCTTCTGCTGTGACCTCCAGGACAACTCCAGAAAGACAGCCAGGCACGCCATCTTCTGGCTAATGATTACGGGTGTCCCAATGCAACCTTTGTACTCCCGATACAAAAATACCGTGCTGCGGCCTTGAGTATTAGCCGAGACCAATATTGATCTGATACAATATAAGCATGAATGGTGTGACGTTCAGCTCCATTTATAGGTCTCCAAAGCTTGATCAAGCCGTTGTGAAATGTTTAAAGTATAAATGTATTAAACTTCTCTAGTTCTGTGCCACCACAGGAAACTTGTTTGTGACAAGTTTTCACTCAGCTGCAACAACTTTTTCAGACTTTAACAAAAAACACTGCCACAAAGCCGGCATCACTTCATCTCCCTGCTACTTTGTTAGCACCTTAGCACACACTGTTGTTGTAATCACGTGGGCTCTGCATGCTGGATAAGAGTGCTGGAGTGGAGTCTGGAATAGACTGCTTCTATCAGAATTTTAAATGCAGGCTGATTATAATTCACTTTTTTTGCTGATATCAAACAGATATCAATACCAACATAAGATCCTTCACTGCTACTAATGAGAGCGATCAACCTACTGAGTGGATTTTACAAACACCAGAAAATTTGAAAATTGGCAATAAAAGCTGCATTTTCCCAAGATAACAGAAAAAGAACTGATAATTAACTTGTTATGTCTCTGTATTAATCATCACATGCTGAAGGTCTGTTTCATTCTCAAGACCTGCAAAGATACAAGAAATGACAAACATGGTAAAAACTGAAGTACTGGATGTTACCTGTAATTCTGTTTTGGATTAGGTCTTCCTTTGTTTCCACAATGATTTGAGGCAGTCGAGACAGGGGGACACACACATCTGTAGCATAAGCCTACAGGAACATCACACACACAAACACACACACAAACACACATAGAGAGGGGAGGGTACTGTAAGTCACAGTCCTGAGGTGGCTCAAGAGTTAATCTTGAAACATCACTCATGTTAATACATTAATAAAGTGAAATTTGGGGGGAATCTTGGAGAGTTTTAAACTTCTTCTATTAACTTGGATTAAATGAGTCCATTTAACATAATAAAATCATATTCCTTTTGTGAACAAAAGTAACGATTTGTATGAACGTAAAACAATCATGTTAAGTATTTCCATGTGATTAAATGGCTTTCTTTCAGCATTTAGCCATTTTGGTAGTTCAACTTGATGCACTTGCGTAGGTTCAACTTCATTTTTTGGGGTTGGTTGAAAACAGAGTAGATGTATTGAATAATGTATTGATAATTGAACTTAATTCCTTACCAAAGCTTGTAACTGTGAGTGATGAGGGCACACAGTGGACATGAGAGCATGTTGTACATGGGTGAATCATGCAGGCATCTCAAGCTGCCTTTGCTCCGTGGTGTTGACTGGCTGTCTAAGCTTCACGGTACAGACCAATATGCCCTGCTAGCATTTTTCCATAATGTATAATGTATATACACATTCCATAACTCTACAGTACATGATGGGCAGCTTTGGTGGACAAATGAAAAAGCTTGTTCAAATTAGAGGCTAATGCAAAACACTCACAGGAATCTTCATCAAAAGTTCTACAGAAGAAAATGCCATAATTTATTGATATACCTGACATCAAGTCTATGCTGTAGACATCTGGACTAAGCCATGGAGCATAGACAGCCAGTCTATACCATAGACTGTATAATGAGTGGACATAACGACGTTGGGCTCAAACTGAAGCCTCCAGCAGATGCCCCGCCCCCTGGTGTCTGGCTGCAGTATAGGTCATAAGCCCCGCCTCCCCATGTATTCCAGATATGAGCCGGGAAAACGTAAAAAAATTACGATACCTCCTAGAAACGTTTCTCTCATCCTTACGCTAAGGTAGTATGACGATGTAATTTGGCTGCATGGTGTTCAGGTGTTTTTTTTTCTGAGAAGTTAGTCTCTCATTAGTTAATAAATATTTTTATTTCTCTTTTTTACTTGGCTCCACTGGAAATTCTCTACTGCGCAGACTCTGGCTGCACAATGGCGGCTAGAGAAACAGGGTTTTTGGCTTCAAAAACGTAGAGCGGTGACAGGCGGAAGCAATTCTATATACAGTCATTGGTCTATACCAGAGAAAAGACAGCCTGTGTCACTTCTGTAACATATCCAAGTACAGCAGGATCTCATGTCCACTGTGTGCCCTCCTCACTCATAGTAAAATGATGACTGTAAAATGGCTCTAAATTGAGTTGGATCCAAACCTAGTATATAAGTTCAACCCAAATAAATGAAGTTGAACCTACGTAAGTGCATCAAGTTGAACCAAAATGGCTTCATGCTAAAAGACAGCCATTTAATGGCATGGAAACACTTTCCTTGATTTGTTTTTTTAGTTCATTCAAAGAGTTATTTTTTTCAGTGAGTAAATGGATGATTCCTCCCAAAACGTTATGTTATGCAGTGTGGTTAAAATACTCTATTTAGATGGAGCTTCTTCCACAAGTCAGGGGGTTTGAACTGAGACAACAAACTTCCTGACATGTCATTCTATGGGTTAAATGTTTTTTTCCGTAATTCATTTATCATGCTACAGCTGATATTTTGTCACTGCAGGTGTCAATGTCAGTGAGTGTCTTCACCTTACAGCCAGGCCTGAGAGCCAGAGCAGCGTACCAGGCGTCATGACGAGCTTTCCACAGCCGGTTACGATCCTCAGTGTCTGTAGCCCATTGAAAGTCTGCGGCTCCATTACTCTGAGTGATTTCCTCTGTTCAAACACACACTCTTCGTGTTATGTGTCATCATACATGATGAATTCTTAAAAGGTNAGTGCAATATTTCCTTCCATCATGAATTGAGTATTTCATCACATGTATTTCTTTATTCTATGAAACCTGTCTTATTTGAACACATCTTTAAACTATTAAAATATAACATGTTTTTTTTGTGTTTTGGTTCCTCAAACCCCCAAAATGTCAGGTGGTGCAACCGTCCTGACAAGTATCCACAGTAATTAAACTCTAAAAATTGAATGTCAGTTATTGTAAATGGAAATTAAAAATACAGTGGCATTATTTTATGCTTGAAGCTTTTTAAATAAAACATTCTTTGCAAATAAAAATAATTTTAAAGCTGTTGAGAAATTTAAAAAACTTTTGTCCCGTAATTTTCACCTTGTCAAATGTCAGGGTGGTGCAACCGTAACATTAGACTTTTATTTTAAAGTGAAGAGAATAAAACAGGAAACTGCATCATTGTGACCAAGTGGAGAAGTTTGTAGATTTCTCTGAAATACTGATAAAAAAAGGTTTTTTCACTTCATTGGTGACTGGAACAATTTCCATGTCAGGTGGTACAACCAATGTAATAATGTGAAATGTTATTTTAACACAAAATTATTTATCTTATTCACAAATAAAACAAATGAAACACACAAAATGAAAATGTATGAGTCACTACAGACACTTGAGAGATACTTGCCAATAATTTCACTCAGAAAAAATAACAGGAACATATAAATATATTTTCATATATTTGGTTGCACCACCTGACATTTTTGGGTGCTCAAATTAAAAATACTAAAAAATAATGAACCTCAAAACTTTGAAATGTTGGTCAACTACTGGAATCTGTTAGAAATCATAAATCTTCACTCAGAAATATGTTTTTATCCATTTTCAAAGAACTTTTTAAAAATACGCTTTTTGACCCTCTTTTTGTCATTGACCCTCATATTAATATTTTTCTCATTTGAAACTAACCCTAATCTAATCTAACCCTGAAAATCTCACTGAGTTTAAAACTGTTGTCTAAAAGAGTTTCAGGTTGGAAAAACTCATTCTCCTTTTCTCAAAAGCTTCAGAGGAAAATAGTACAGCCCAACCAGCAGAGGGCGCTGTAGATCACTGAGAGTCCACTTTTGTCAGCAGCATATGAAATACAGTATAACAAGTTAAAATATGTCATTACATGCTATTTTCAGGAAACTAGACTTCTATCAGCACTGTTATCCATACAAGAACTTTACAGCTGAACACAGAGTGGTCTTCATCAACACCATGTAATGACACATCACTGGTCATTTTTCCATATGTTGCACTTTAATGTTATATATTTGTTAATAAAATGACTTATTTCAGACAGTATCGTTGTCATTGTTTCATCCCATCAGTTCAAAATTCTAACATAAGGTTAAATAATGAACTTATACATCTACATCTGGCTTTAATACTAAGAAAACAATGCTTTTAAACTTTGTTAGTGTGATCATATGGAAATAATTCTGGTTCCATCATTGTACAAATTCTTTAAGGTTTATTAATTTTGCATATTTCTAGAGGCTCCTCTCAATCCAGTCCTCTGAGATGGTTTTTGGCTTTTTTACACTGTGCAATTAAGTAGTTAACCTGTTTGAAAAACACTTTCACATGAGGAAAACCTGCACTCTTTAATTCTGTGTCCTGTTAAAACAGGCACAGATCACTTTCCCTGTCAAATGTGTTATCATTAGATCATTTATTATTAGTTATTTATCCTTAATCTAGAGCATATCTGATCATGAACTCTGAAAGTTATTCAGAGAACCTAAATTATGATGCCTCAGGAACATTACGTTATTAGTAATTAGATTTCAGGGAAAATAGGAATGTTTCTCTTTACAAGCCCCCTGCTCATGAATGAAACTCTAACTGTAATGGAACAAGTGTTTTTCCCAGACAGATTTTTCTTCTCTGACTTAAATACTTTTAACAAATAAAGGAAATTAACGGGAAAATGACTGAAAGGAATAAATGATCTCAAATGAATTTGCCCGCTCTATTTTATGTAAATACAGGGATTATTTCATTGGATGATGAATCTGACCTTAACAGTTCAAGAAACTCAGTGTTGATCCTCTTTTTATTTGTTTTTTTGACAGTTGAGTTCAGTATTTTGTGCTTCAAACCTTCTTTTTTTAAAACCCAACATTCTGATCTGTTTCAGATTTATCCTCATGTGACTGTTTACAGCTCTTTTTTTTTTTTTTGCAGTCATTAAAACTCAGTTTGTGAAGTTTCAGAGGAGTCTGACCTGCTACAGTTTCCAATCAGTGACTGATTTCCCATGTGAGGGCGTGTCTGTCAGTGAAGACTTCCATGAAGGTAGCTCTTGTGTTTGCTCAATTATTGCTCCTCTTTCCTCTCTCCTCTTTCTCCTCTCTCCTCTTTCCTCTGACCTCTCTCCTCTTTCCTCCCTCCTCTTTCCTCTCCCCTCCCTCCCCCCTCCTCTTTTCTCTCTCCTCTCTCCTCTTTACTCTCTCCTCTTTCCTCTCTCCTCCCTCCTCTTTCCTCTTTCCTCTCTCCTCCCTCCTCTCTCCTCTCTCCTCTCTCCTCTCTCCTCTCTCCTCCCTCCTCTCTCCTCCCTCCTCTCTCCTCCCTCCTCTCTCCTCTCTCTTCTCTCCTCTTTCCTCTCTCCTCTCACCTTTTTCCTCTCTCCTCTCCCCTCTTTCCTCTCCCCTCTTTCCTCTCTCTTCTCTCCTCTTTCTTCTCTCCTCTCTCCTCTTTCCTCTTTCCTCTCTCCTCTCTCCTCTCTCCTATCTCCTCTCTCCTCCTGCATTCAGAGATCAGCGTGTTACTTTATTTTTTTTTCAACTGTCAGTCTCACCTGTAGCTTTCTTTTTAACCTTTTCTCTTCTTTATCAGCTTTTGGTTAGACAAAGACATAACCAGGTCATATAAAGCTGCTGCATTCACAAATGTGAACAGTGTTCTTCATGAACATACCTCAGGCTCTGATTGGTCAGGGATTATCTCACACTTTTACATGACACATAATGCACAGATGCTACTCTACTTTTTGTTTTTTTTTTTGAGCTGAAAATAATGTAATGGTCTCAATTCGGGGGAAAAAAAACAGTGAAAATTTTAATTTAACCATTTAATCCTGACATGTCATGTCCAAATGTCTTATAACAGTGGAATCAATATAAGATGACTCTGACAAGGTATCTTAAAGGTAGAGTATGCAGAATTTTCAGAAAAATGAAAAATTTAGTTTTTACTGGAATAATCTTGCTCAATCGTCATCTCTGGGCCTCTGTACTTGTGTGGCAGTGTCTGTGTGTACCTCACCCCCTCCCTTGCCTGCTCTGTTAACATTACGCTGGACTCAGGATGCTTCTGGGTGGAAAGCAGGAGTTTTCATGTGTGGTGACCAGCCAATCACAGCACATCGAGTGTGCATGTGACTTTGTGTGCTGGGAGAAACCAGAAGAGAGTGGGTGAAGCTATCCCCGAAGTGGCCATGATAGCAGCCATAACACTGAGAAAGAATGATTCTATATCTGTAGCGTGTCTCATTTACCTGCAGGAAGTCAGGTGTACAGCTCTTGAGTTTCTCTCATGTGATGCTGCAGGTGCTTTCAGGGCTATTTTTACCCTCTTTAGTGTGTTAACAAAGCTACAACTGTCAGCCATGCTATTAGCTATGGTTGGGGGTAGTGAGCATGCGCAGCAGCTGACGCTGAGCCACAGAGGAGGAGATGCTGTTTGTAATCAAAATCGATTGAAAGAATTCTGAACACTTCACCTTTAACAGCTAAAAAGTTGTCAACAATTGTGATCAACAAATTTTCTGGGGACTTTACGAATGCTGGAAGGTCTTTGGGTGAGTTTCAAATCCTGTCTTAACCCTCAATCTTAACCCTCAATCTCAAAATGCGCACTCCCGCGAAGTGTAAGTGCTGTCCCGATTCTCAGAAAGTTGAGGTTGAGGGGCGAGACTGAGGCTGTATCTCCCTCAATACTGAGATTCTCCGACACCACCCTTGGGACTAAGGGACATCCAGAATGCATTGCGTATTTTCAGTAAATAAACATGGCATCCAAAGCGGCAGAGAAGGCGAGCTACAAATTATGTATTTTCTTTGTTAATAGAGATATAAATATTACGAAAACCATTGTATTATCTTAGTTTAGACCCATTTTATGGATTATTTACCTCGTTGTTGCATAACATTTATTTTTATTTTATGATCTTTTGTCAATAGCGTCCCGTGCGGACAAGCCATGTTGCTATCGTTTAAGTCAGTAAACGTTACAAAATGGTCTTTTTTCTCCGTGGTAATTGTTTATCAAGATAACAGCCTATATAACATGCTTGTGCCGATAATGGTATAAGATGACCGGGCTAATGTCATCTCCTGTAGCCGCAGAGTTATGTAACGATAGTTATAGCTGGTGTTTACCTTTCAATAAACTATGGTATGCTGTGACAGCTGAATATGTCCGTGGTTGTGTTATTCATACAGATATTTTTTTGATAACGCTAACCGAAGGAATAACTGTCAGACAGTCCACAACAATTTCATTTGCATTTAAGGGGTGTCCCATTTCTAAGTCACAAGATAGCCCTTAACACTTGGTTTTGAGGGCTACTAAGATTGAGGGTTGAGCTTGAGGTTTAAGAAAGGCATTGGAATTGGGCCTTGGTCATGAACCAGCCACAAACAAACAGTTTATTAGTAAATGTATAAAGGATGGCTCCTCACCAATGCGAGCGATGGGAACTCCTGCCTGTAGAATCTGCACTGTGCTGTCGACTGCAGCCTGGACGGAGGGAAACGAGCAGACGGCAGAAACCATGGCCTCTGGGATACCATACAGACGTAAAGTAGTCTTGGTGATGATCCCCAAAGTTCCCTCTGACCCAACAAATAAGTTAGTCAGGTTGTAGCCAGCTGATGTCTTCCTACCGGTTGAAAAAGAACAACGTTATAGCTGCCAAACATCAGACTGTACGTACATCATGTGTGAAACAAACCTGGGCCGTCTGCCTTTTCCTGCCGTGTGTATGATTGTCCCATCAGCCAGAACCACCTCCAGATTTAACACGTTTTCCCTCATTGTTCCATAACGGACGGCGTTGGTACCAGATGCACTGGTGGCAGCCATGCCACACAGAGACGCATCAGCTCCAGGGTCTGAGATGGAGGAGGACATCTTCAGTTAGCTCTGCTCACATTGGTTCCAGGACTGTGGCAGTATTTGACCTACACACTCTTTTCCTATACTCCTTTCTGGATTCTAATTAATCTGTTTAACAGTCTTCTCCACTTTCCTCCAATGATGCAGCCCTCTGACTAATCAATCCAATTTGAATGTTTCCAACAAAATCCAACCTCCCTAATGTATCTGTAGGTCCTGTTGTCTCCAATATAAAGACACAGAGAGTCTGAAAAATAGCTAATCTAAAATGCTATTGAAGTGCAGTATAAGGACTGCATCTGACTTATTGCTGTAATGATTTCTTTTAGAGGCGGGACTTTAATGTGTCAATTACGATTAATTAATTACTGACATATTGTTTTAAAAATAGATCGTGCACCATGAGGTCCCCCTCGAGCGGGTGGCCTGGGTGTGAATCTGACCTGCAGCCTGTTTCCCGCATGTCACTCCCCACTCTCCCCCCCTTTCCTGCTCTATCCACTGTCCTCTGTCCTATCCAATAAAGGCACAAAAGTCAAAAATATAACTTAAAAAAAAAACAAAAAACATCACCTTGAAAAAAACAAACAAGGTTTCTTTGCTTAAGCTTATGTATTCATTCAGTTCACTATTCATTGATCCACTCGTATACCATTTTAAAAAAATCATTCTCATTGTTCTTGGATCAAATATTGATATGCGATTGAAATTAGATTAATTGGGATCAATTAGAAAGCCTCTGATTAATAAGTTTGGTTTTTTTATCAAGTCCCAGACCTAGTTTTTTTTATGTTGCTTCACCTAGGAGCCTGGTATTTGCTTTTTTTTCTCCCTCTCCCTTCCTCTTGTACTCTGTTTCCTTTATCTGATAGAACAGGGCATAGCATAGGCTGGTTAAAAACCCCCGGTTCTCCCGCTTCTGTCCTCCCCTTGTAATATGTCACTGTTCTTTTATGTTTCTTGGACGGGATGTAAATGCAATTTCGTTGCTCTGAAATATGTGCAACGACAACTAAAGCATCTTATCTTATCTTATCTTAAGACTCTTAAGACAGTCCTTAGATGTATCTGCAGTAACAGACTGCACTCTGAACTGCTCCCTCAGTTTCTGTGCATGTTTCTGTGAGTGTTCTCTCTCTTCTTTTCTCATTTCCAGGTGAGGTCACTTGCTCGCCAGCCTTTAAAAACAGAAAGGCGTTTGAGTCGGGGACTGCTGTCTAGTGTCATCTAGTGCTGTATGGATTATGGGTTCTAGATTGATACTGGACTGTTGTTAGACCCATTGGGCCACTTAACGGTGGCATTACAGTGATGATTACAGTCTGTTAAAAGCACCTCCATCACTGTCTGGTTTGGATCTGCCACAAAACTGGACAAACACAGACTGCAACAGACTATAAGGACTGCAGAAAAAATCATTGATGTAAACCATAGACTGTATAAAACATGGACGTAGTCTCCGTGACGTCACCCATCTGTTACTGCAGCTCTGTTTTGAGGCTAAACCATGGGCGCGGCCATATTGGAAATGGGACGAGTGACTAGTGCCCAAACTCACAGCTATTGGGCGCCCGTCAGTCACGTGATCTGAGCTGTGGCTCTGATTGGGCAAGCTCTCGAGCCTAATATCTTCCAAACGGCCGAGTTAGAAAAAAATTCACCCCCCTCACAGTGTGTGCCGTATGCGAAATTAGCGATCCAGACGGGAGACAGAGTTTGTACCAGGCTTTAAATACGCTAATTTCAGCTCTGAGAACGGCCTTTTTCCCGTCTGCTTGTACAGGACTTCCGGTGCTTCTGGAGTCAGCCTCAAGCGGTCACTAGAGGAACAGCAGCTTTTTAGCACTTCCGCGTTGTCTCATTTTTTCAGACCGGAGGTTGCCGCTTGGTGCAATCCTGCCCCCCATTCAGGACCTGTACCGTTCCAGGGCCAGGAAATGGCAGGAAGCATCTCTGCAGACCCCTCCCACCCTGGACACAAACTCCTCAAGCTCCTCCCCTCTGGCAGGCACTACAGATCAGGGGGTGCTAAAACAACCCGCCGTAAGAACAGAGTCTTCCCTCAGGCTGTCACCCTGATGAACACTAAACCATCTTTCCAAGAGTAAGGGACACCCTCCTTAGACGAGGAGGTGCCCCCTCTTTACTCTGCTTTTTCTGTTTCTCTCTGTTTTTCAGAACCTGAACCCGGAACAGTGCTGTGATTAAACACATAGATATTTAATGTAACAGCAGAATGCATTTTTTTTTAGTTTATTATTTATTGTTTATTTAACCCACTTTGCAACTTGTTAAACTACCTCGTTTAATATCTGCATTCTTGCACTACTCACTATTGCACTGTTATCGTTTTAAGCCTGTAAATACTAGTCTTGTCTATTTGCTATTCTTTGTGTTTATAGTTGTTTATAACACTCTTCATGCAAAATTTTTATCATTGCTGTTTTACCTTTTGTGCCTTACCACTAGGGCTGAACGGTTTTAGAAAAAGATCTAATTGCGATTTTTCTGGCAGATATAGCGATTTTCTCTTAATCAAACTTTAGTGACATTTTCACAATGTACAGTAACATTTACAAACTTGACAGAAAGTTACATCAAACCATTGAAACATCAAAAAGCTTTTACTCTAATGCAAGGATGAAAATAAAAACTGAAGGTGAGAATTGTTTCCGTCTTTGAGATAAAAGGTCAATATTTTAATATGAAAAGTGGAAATTTTAAGAAATAAAGACAAAATTCTAAGACAAAAAGTCAATAACTTTCAGAGTTTAAGAAATCAGTTTAAGATTATGTGAAAAAAGTCCAAACTTTCTCATTAAAGGTCAAAAGTCGAAGATAAAAAGTCTGCGTTTAGAAATAAAGGCAATGTTTGAGATAAAAAGTTGAAATTTTGATATAAAAAGTCAAAACTCTATGATTTATGTCAAAATTATACAAAGTAAATACAAAATTAAAGGATAGAAGGCAAAAAAAAATTATAAAGAAGATTTTTAGATAAATAGTCGAATTTTGACTTTTATCAAATCCCAAGTCTAACACCTATTCTTCTTTTTCCTAAACCTGACTTTCTAAATTGTATTTTTAGTTATAAAAACTGAAGAAGAAAAAGAGCTATCTTTCACTCTTGACTTTTAAAAATTATGTAGTGCAAAATATTCTTAATTGTGTCAAATTAAATAAAATAAAGTACAAAACAATTTAAAAAAATTAAACCATCCCAAGGAAAAAAGGATTTTTCCAACAGTTTTACACTCGAGACAAGTGTGTGTGAAACAGCTGATATAACAGATCCTGGGTCAGTCAGAAGCAGGAAAAAATCACAGCTTTAGTGATCACATGATCACGATTTTTGAAATTGCGATTTTGATCAGACAACGATAAATCGTTCAGCCCTACTCACCACTACCTTGTACAAGAGAGCACAGTATACCACAACAAATTCCTTGTATGTTCAAGCAAACCTGGCGAATAAAGTTGATTCTGATTCTGATTCTGATTAGAAATCAATGAACCTGAAGATACAGAGCTTTTAACAGCATCAGCAGCAAAAGCCGTCACATGTTAAATACTAAACAGACGTTGGCTCAGGGGCTTGTTTTGTCACAAATGAAAACTTGGGATTAAAATCTTCAATGAAAATGAGAAGATGCAGAGAGGAGGTGAGGAGTTACACAGACAGTACACCTGTTACAGCCCAGTGACCGATCAGTGAGTCTGTGACAGGAATGTGTTTATTCTGACAGATCAGATGCATTTCCTTTGAAAGTCTAGTGGTTATTTCAGCTCGTCATCGTTTTATCTTCACTTGTTTCTGTGTGTTAATGTTGACTGACCGACAGGAAACCAAAGGCCGGTGTCGCGCAGATGGGCATTCAGGGCTTTCCGTGTCACACCGGGCTCCACTGTCACATCAAAGTCCTCCTGGTGGAGATCCAGAACCTGGTCCATGTTTCTCAGACTGAAGCACACTCCACCCTGAGAGGGAAGAAACACTCCATAAAACCCACTCATTAAAGAGTTCACTTAACATTTCTGTGTTTTTTTAATTCACAGGTAATTTAGCTGAGTTTATACTTTAAAAGCTTTTAAAGAGGAAAGAAATAAGCAACAGTTCCCAACAAGCTGCATTTGTCAATAAAGATTCAGTTTAAAGCTGTTACAGAAGCAGCTGAAGATTTATATTTTGATCGATCACACAAACGTCACCCAACTGACCATCATCACACTAAATCAGGCTCACTTTACCTTCACTGCTCCAACGCCGCCTTCCAAGCCAGTTCCAGTGCCAAATGGGATGATGGGAAGGTTGTGGTTGTGGCAGACCTTTGCCAAAGCGCTGACCTCCTCCACACATCGTGGAAACACCACCACGTCTGGGGGCTGACATCTGGAAAACAACAATGCAACACCCTCCTTCACTGTTTTCTGAGGTCCTGTTCTGCTCTAGTATTAGTGAGTGAAATATGTGGTCAGTTGTAATAACTGCTAAATGTTGAATGGTGTAACCAGTGTTACCCATAAAAATTCTGATACTGCATAAAAAAAGTTAAAAAAAAAAAAAAGCATATCCATGATACCAACTCTAACTTTTAGTTTTGTCCCTAGTGGAGACATGATCATTGTTTGAATGTATGTGGAGGAGATGAGGGCTACATAATGCCTTTTAAAATCAAAAACTATGGACAGATTTCTTTATACATAGTTTTGTCTGTTTTGGATTGACCCATCAGTCTCCTTGCGAGAACAGAGGGTATGTGTTTATGTCACTTCCCCAACAAGAGACCAGAAAAATGTGGACTATGATAAACAATTAGAAACAATTGGATCCATCTCCATCTATCAAAGAACAAATGCTCCACAAACATTGACATGAGGCCAGAAATAACAAATCCTGATATTTATAGGTCCCTGATTTCAACGCTTTGAAGAAACACAATGCAAAGTCATCACTTCAAGAATGATAATACTGTTTGTAATTAACTGATATTCATACCTAAGTAACTTTTTGTCTACAGAGAAAATATGAAGCTCAAACACACTTTTACTAAGTCCCATAACTGGGATGGGGGAACTACTGAACACTTTTGAAAAATCCCTAAAAGGAGTAGTTAGATACATTTTACAAGCGTAAAGATGTTATTTATTGTTACATTGTTTCTGGCGTTATCTTTTTGTTGGCTTTGTCCCCACACTTTTTTCATGTTTAACCCTCTGATGAATGATATGAAAGTCAGTGTCAGAATTTTTTCCTTGAGTGTTTTGATTTGTCTTAAAGCATGAAAAAAAGTTTTCCTTTTTTTTTTCAAATATTATATAACACAAAACAGTCTGAACTTAATGTAAATATGACTTTTTTTTTTTTTTTTACTTTTCTTTTTTTCGGTAATTTCATGAATAATCTTCTTTAATGCTATGTGAAACATTTGAATTCTCTTTCATCCATTTTAGCACTGAATAGTTCATAGTTATTACACTGTTTTACCCTCAAATGTTTGTCTACAACTTAAAAATAATATATATGTATATATATATATATATTTTTTTTTTTGGAAAAAGAATTGGAAGCTTTTTTTTCAGGCCCTAAGAAGAATAAAAATATCCTGACACATGCTAATATGAATTTCCACCACATGAACCATTGACTTTAGGAGTAAACTACTTTTGAATAGGTGTCCACTGTAGTGACCACTATTCACCAAATACATACAAATAACATACATTTTCACCTCATCGGGGATTCACTTCAAGATCTTGTCTTTGCAATGCAGTTACAGGATTCACCTTCTATTTTCTTTTGGGTTAGTTAATAAAAGTTAGAGGCCATTTCAGTCACAGCTGTACCAGCCATACATTGGAAGAAAGTATGTGTAAAGATCCATGTTTGAATTTTTCACTGTCAGACAAAAGATATTGTCAGCCACATCTCTATTTGTGTTTGTGCAGTTAAAAAGCACTGGAGCATGGATCTCCTATATTTCTGTACGCTCCTAAACTCAGAACACTCCTCACTACGGTCACATACAGATTAAGCACTGTTTCTTACATCACCTTAAATGTACCCTGATGCTAAGAAATCACTATCTTTTTTTTGTGTGACAGTTAAAGAAACTGACCTGTGTATGGACTCATCTTTGCCATGTTGCTTTCTGACGGCTTGACTCAAAGAGACGCCTTCTTCACCACATACAGACCTGAGCTCTGAAATCACTCCATCCAGAGGAGCACTCTGTCATAAAAGAGCAGAATGATACAATAAATATCATAAAACAAAAATCAATTCAAAGAAATGCTCAATAAAACTTTGAGCACTTTGGTTGAACACTGCACTAATGTTTTCTCTTGTTTAAACCTGAGCTTTGTAAAGTTATGGTTTGTGTCGTTATTTTTAGAGAAGAGCAGCCTCACTTCAGGGTATTATACTTTAGGACATATGAAAAAAAAGAATTTAGGCTTTACACAAGGGCTGAACAATTTTCAAAAACAATCTGATTGCGATTATTTCCCCCTGTATTGCAGTTGTGGTTTATTTGTGCAGTTTTTTTCCAACTCACCCATCTTATGTGTTTTCAAACGCACCCTTTGACATTCATCATGGCACAACAACACTGCTTTTTGCCCAATAAAGTCACATTTCACTCTTTTTTGCCACTTTTTGCTTCTTTCTGACTAATTTTGTTTCATCCCAACTTTACCAATTTTGACTTTTATTCAGTCAGGTTTTTTTTCACAATTTTTACTCTCCTCTGAGTAATTTCCAAGATTTTTCCCAATTTCCTTGTCAATTTGTGTTGCTTTGTGTTAAGTTTAATTGCTTTTCACTCCTCTTTACCATTCTAGGGCTGTTTTTCCCCCATCCTTCTGACTAATTTTTAAGTTTCATCCCATTTTTTCCTATTTTTGTGGTCTTTGGCCATTTTTTTATCAATTGCCTGTTTTTGTCACTTCTTTCACCCTTTTTGTTCCCTCCTGACTTTTCCCCCTATGTTCTTGCTTATTTTTTGTTGCTTTTTGGCAATTTTTGCTTTAAGATTTTATTAAGATTAAATTTTAATAATTATTGTAGCTACTCTTGGCTCATTTTCCCCATATTTACCACTTAGATTGTTGCTTTTGCAAAGAAAGTTTTTAACAATTTGTCTCTTTGGGTGAGCAGGGTTGAGTAACACTAAACATAAATCAGCTACTGAAAAAAACTTAACTGGTACTCTGACACATACCAGTTAGGTTGAAGAACTATTGCACTATTTGCATACAAGTGTGTTCTTTTTCTTGTTGTTTGCTTACCTATTTATTTAATTATTTTACGGTTCCCAGGAATGATCAAAGTACCATACACTGTGTTTTCTGTAATTTGCAACTAGAAAATCACGTGGGAGGGAGAGATGTCGCCAACTGGGGGTGGGGGGTTATTTATTTAACTATCCAGTGTATTCAATTACAGATCCATTGATGATGTATATATATTTTCAGTTTTGACATTGACATGTATGAATCTGTCAAAGGGAAATTCTTTTCATTGTGCCTCTGTTACAAAGTTGTGTCATTCCCTTCTCATTTTTGAAATAAATAAAAATAATTGATCGCAAAAAAAAAAGAACTATTGCACTGTCAGGATTAGAATATTGTCGCAGGTCATCTTGCTATTTAATCTTGTTTGCGATTAATTGTCCAGCGCTACTATACACTAATGTGTTTCTCTGTGTAGGAGGCTAATTTAAAAAAAATCATACGTTTTCTAACCTGACAGATAAGTGACCATAGAATAATGCAATCTTGAAGTTGTGCAGCACTTTGTGAAAGTGACACATTAGCAGAAAGTTTTGTTTTTTTCCCATCAACTCCTTATTCATACTTTTTTTTATTTATTTTTTTTATTACATAAACAGACAAGACAACATAAACATAAAATACACCCTACTCACCCTCACCTCCCACACAAAACTACACATGGTGCAAACAAATTTATACATATAGACCAGTTCAGTTAAAATTTTCAAAATAAACCTTTTAGAACCTCCCATCTCCTTTCGACCATATTACCTTCTAAGACTATATATCTCTGTACAAATCTTTTAAAGGAAATAATATTGAGTGAAGATCTATCTATGGCCTTAAAAATAAATCGTTTACCTAGAACAATAATTAGGTTAACTAAGACATTACTGTCTACAAACTATCCTAAGAATACAGAAACAAAATCTAATTTTAAGGACAAGCCAATTTCTAAGCACATTTTCTCAACGTTGTTCCAAAACAAGGACACTATGTGACAGTGCCAAAACATGTGCAAGGTGGATTCAGACTCCTGATAACAAAAACGACAATCATCTGTCTCAGCCATATTCCATAGCTTTAACATTTTCCTTGTGGGTAAAAAATTGTATATGATTTTAATTTGAAAGAATCGGTTTTGTTCATCCACTGTAGTTTTGTAGTTTTGTATGTATTCATACTTGACGTACTCTCCAGATGTTTCGGCAAACAGCATGGCTTTGTTTGGAGCAGTAGGTCAAAAATGCACATTGGATTGACCGGGAATCGAACCTACGCCTCCTGTGTCTGAGTTCAGAATCACTGAGCTCAAATGCTCTAAACCAATTTCCATTCATTCCTTATGGTAGTGCTAAATCACTACGGATGCAATATACTTTTGGCCACTACAACTTGGTGGCACTGTCCCAAGTTTTCCTTTGGCGGTCGCTTAGCCTGAGAACCTGTCTTTCAGAGCAAACTCCAGTGAAGACCAGTGATTATTACTTTTACTCATGTAGAGGGTCTGGATAATTGTCACAAAAATAAAACTAGTATTTATACATAAAATATATCCATCTGCAAGTGCCTGACTGGAGAGATAGGGGAAAATATAACTAACCTGCATGTAGAATCCAGCTAGTAATAAATCTCCTCTAATTATATGGTGTAAATAGTTCCTTTCAAACTCAATGAGGAAATCTGTAACACCCTTAATCTCATTTTCAATAATTTCCATATTGAATTTTTACTGATTTATAAATCTTTAAAGGTATAGTTAGTCATCTGATGTACGTACACTTTTTGAAATACTGGTTAAAATGATCCATATGTCCCGATAGTAATAAAGACCATATGTGTTCTTAAAAGGGAACAAAAAACAGTCGCTTTCTACAGCAGGAGTAATCCTGTATAAACTCCTATCTATCTGACCTGCCGTGAGGCCCCAGTTTCAACCAATCAGATCGCCTCCCGCTGTCCTTCACGTTCATAACGCCAGCGTGCACCAGCGTCTCTGATTCAGTGCGCATAACTGAGCACGGATGTTCTAGAGAACGCAGCAGAATGGCAGAAAAACTTCCTATACCTTGTTTGTTGGTGACCGCTCCTCCTGCCAAACGGGGCAGAAAAAGAAGGTCAGAGGCAGAGAGGATTGAACTGAGAAAAATTTGGGAGAAAGCCAGGGCGAAGACAAGAGTTCACATCGGGACAACTTTTCAGCACGGAGACCGCTCAAAGAAGTCAAAGCTTTAAATGTGATGCCACGGTCGCTCATTTTCTGTTGGACAGGTAAGTTCTGGGGTTTTTAGAGGGCAAAATTTAATTTTGATGAAATATTTAACCATGTTAATTGTTCTGTGGTGATTTCAGCTTGATGCTAACGTTAGCTTCTGTGTCCGTGATGTGTCTGAGATCTGTCATTTACTTCAGACACACAGCTTTAGCCAACAGTCCAAGAGTGGGAGTTTAGTTTATCTATCTGTTGTTTTAATCATGTGAGGAGTCATGTTTTTTAGTTGGATTTTTTCTGTTTTGGTGTGAAATAGGAAGTCATGTTTACATTCATTTAGTCACATCAGCCACTAACGCTAACGTTAGCTTCTCTGTCGGTAAAAGCCTTTACATTTGTTACTTTTCTGAAACCCAGTCTAACATATTTGATTATATTTCTCAGTATGTGTCAGAGCATTAGTTTGATTCATACAGACAGAGGCTTTGAACCGGACGTTTTGCAGCTGTGTAATATCTGGTATCTCTGTGTTGTTTCAGTTTTGTGAAGGATCGTCCACTTCGACGCCAGTCAAACCGACTGTCATCAGTCACCGGTACATGAGGATAATGCTCTGTGACCGTAGCCATGTTTGTTTGTTTTAAACCTTATTATGATACTGTTTTGATGTTTCTTACCCCTGAGTGGGACATGACTTGTTTTACAAAATAAAAATGACGTGCTGATGACCAGTTTTGAGTCTTTTTTTCTGAATCAATCTTGATTATGATCATATGTTTGCGAAGCAGCCGCGGGGGGAAAGAGGAGGAGCTAGAGGGAGTACTCGGGAGATGCTACATTCAAATTCATGCTAGTTTTCCAAGACTGCCAACCCTGCCTTTAAATAGAGAGAATAGGACAAAAGACTGAGCGAAAAAAGTTTGACGGAACAGAAGAAGTGATTAACTCATTATAAAGGTTAAAAAAAAGTGATTTAAGTGATTTTAAAAATGTAAGCCTGATAGGTAAGGGACGCTTCTTGAAAAATTGCTGTTAAGCATCAATTCAAACTTTTTCAAACTTGTTTCACTGAGTTTGGTACAGTGAGCTTTTCAAAAGCACACAAACAAAACCTGAACATTATCAACAGGACTCTTCATGAGTTTAGCCATGTCCATCAACTTTCAAGTCGACGCATAAAGAACCCTCAGATATGTGGGACAGAGGTCCATCCTCAGCGGTACCTAAAAGGGAGGCCACATTTGCCACTTTTGCAGGCGCCTTTGAGAGCCTTGAGACAGCCATTACTGGTCTTCAAATCCAGCCTTTTAAGGATTGAGACACAGCCTATGACAACAAGACATAAGGCATCGCTAAAGAAGCAACATGATAGAGAAATCGCTGAGTGTATCTTTAATTTGGAGTTCGTGGACAGGGACATGTCCTCGTGGACGCATTGGTGGTTCAGTGGTAGAATTCTCGCCTGCCACGCGGGAGGCCCGGGTTCGATTCCCGGCCAATGCAACACACTTTTCTCTTACCCTGGCAACTGGTTTACAAGGTCGATAAATGACGTCATTAACATTTAGTTTTGTAATGTCAACATGTCAATCTAGAACAGTTAGCTTACATTGCTAGGTGTACCCAAACACTGACGCACTTTTCCAGGATTAAAACTGTTACCTATGATCGTTCTCTGAGCTCCAGCAACGCATCGAAACCACATCGAAACAAGTTGAACAATCCTCCGACGGGTGGATCATGCTACGATATTTGGACCTGAGACATGTTTCTATGTCTGTATCAAAGAGACTCACCCTGGCTGCAGGTTTTGATCCAATACTCCGACCCTGCAGGAAGCAGAGGCAGTGTGAGAGCGCTCTTCTCCTGACTGTCAGGCCATGCAACATTGTTTACCCCGCTGGAGCAGACCAATGTCACACTGACGGAGGGAGAACTTCACTAACACCAACACACAGGCTGCGCAACTTCCGGATGATATTTCACAATAAAATACACACGATAAAGACTGATCCTGCTTAGAAATAATACTTCTACTAATACCTTTATAATAATAATAATAATAATAATAATAATAATAATAATAATAATAATGATAATAATACAATTATTTGTAAAGATGTCATCTTTTGGTTGTTTTGCGTAGTTCAGCAAAACAGTGAAAATCATTACATACATATTTTTGCATAACTGAAAAATACTGATCCAATCTTTCTAAATTCTTCACATAAGCAGAAAGCAATAGTTCTGAAAGACCGATGCATGAATCTCCAAGGGTAAAGGACACATGCCAGATTTTATGTATTCTTTTTTTTTTCTTTGCCTTTAAACTATTCAACACCACATTAAAATTTAACTGAAAATCTGTAATGTCCCTTAAGAGCAATTTGCTTAGCAACAGAAGTTAAAACACACATTTTTACAGTATCTGATAAGAATAGGAAAGTATACTGATAGATACAGTAAACATAATATAGATAAATGTATAGATCAGCACAACGTCACAGGTGCACTCATTTCAATCAGACTCCTTCACAACCTGTTCAAATAATCAATGGTCGTTAGGAAAAATGAGTACAAGTACCTGTTTGAGTGTCTTTGCAAATAAAAGTGTTACTTTTCCTGGTGGGTAGAAGCAGAAACCCTGAATGAAGAGGATAGAGATGGTTTGCCAGAATGGCTCTATTCTTTGGATGGCTCTAGATTAAAAAACAGAGTCAAGATCATTTAGAGCCATGCAAATAGATTTTTGGCAGAGTTTTACAATGTTTTTACAATGTAAGCCCATTTTGGTTTGAAATGCTCGGGTAACCGAACCAATAGATCACAGCAAAGGTTAAAATCAACTCAATAAAAGAGAAATAAAACATCTTAAAAGGCTTTCTGTGAACATCAATACACTTCAGTTTCCTCAGATAAAACAACCTCTGATTTGCCTTTACACAGATGGCATCATGTGAACCAGAATTTACATTTCACACCGAGTACATTATCTAAAATCACAGACACGACTTTACAAAACAGAAGAATCACATAATAGGCAGACACATCAATAGAGAAAAAAACCAAGAATAATTGTTAAAAACCTGTTACAAAGCAGGCAACCGCTCATGAATTTAAACTACAGCTGTTCAATCACTAAAATGCTAAATGTAAAAAATGCCAAAAAATACAAAATCTTTACAAAATTGTTCTCTTTGTCCACACAATGAAGTTATAATATTATTATACATTGTCTGGTACTGTTATTATAAGAGAGGCGATGGTTTAACTCTATTCCATTCTTGAGACCTCACTAACTGAATTGCTGGAGATGTTTGCTGCAATCTACACAGGCTGTCCTGTCAGAAAAATAGGAATGATGGTGATGAATGATGGCAATGAATAACTTACACTCTCTTTTGTTCAGAGAATTCCAAATCCGTTCCTGAGTTTTTAAGGGTGAATGTGTGTCTGTGTGTGTGTGTGTGTGTGCCTTTCAGAGATAGATGATAGTTTGTGTGTGTGTGTGGTTTCTAAAATGAGAAAAAGAAAGGAGAAAACGTGAATGTAAACATATAAAAATAAATACAAATACAAACATTACAGAAAAACACATCAATCCGTAACACAAAATGAGAGATGAGCTCTGCAGACTTTCAGTCGCCCAGTCTCTAGGGACTATCAACAAATTACTGTTCCTGGCAGTCACTGCTCTGGCACACATCTTAACACACTTAGATAGAGAAAGGAAAATAGCCTCGGTCCCTAAATGCACGGCCTGGAAACTCCGTGTTTTGAACAATAAACTTCGATAACAACATATAACACGATGTAAAACATGACTTTGTACATCAAAATACCAAATGGAGCATCTTAAACATACAGAGGACATGGAAAGTGCGATGAAATGTATGATTATACTGCTTATGACACTGGAGGAGAAAAAAGGGCTAAATTGTCTCTTAACATGAG
Organism: Thalassoma bifasciatum; assembly: GCA_008086565.1. NCBI lineage: Eukaryota > Metazoa > Chordata > Actinopteri > Labriformes > Labridae > Thalassoma > Thalassoma bifasciatum. The sequence continues at coordinate 18,583 of RPOG01002623.1, read as the reverse complement.
AAATAAACAAACAGACATGGTTAAGCTCTGAAATATATTACACTAGGACTACTTACAGTCTCATGGACGCACAGGTGGAAGATGAAGAATAGTGAGTCCTGGGGGAGAAAGATGTCGACGGAGAAAGTGACTGAGAGGATGAACAAAAAAAAAAAAAAACTTAGCAGACAGGTGGGCGCTTGGTGAGCAGAGGGGTGTGGGTTTGATTGACAGGGATGATTGAGGTTGCTGATAGGTGAAGAAAAGGGGTGGGATGATTATGATGAGGGGTAACCTGAGTCCTGTGTATCAAACCTGCAGGTCCAGCAGGAATGAGGCAGAAAGTTGCCCCTTATGTACAGTTTTAATACTAGACAGTCAGAGATAACAAACAGGGCACTATGTCTGATCAAGCTTGTTCCTTGACAGGGTTGTTAATTGTTATTATTATTATTATTATTATTATTATTATTATTATTATTATTATTATTATTATTATTATTATTATTATCATCATCATCACTATAATTATTATTTTTATAACAGTAATAATGATAATAATGATAAAAAATAACAGCAATATTATTATCATTATTATTATTATTATTATTATTATTATTATTATTATTATTATTATTATTATTATTATTATTATTATTATTATTATTATTATTATTATTATTATTATTATTGCCACCGTTGTTATGCCTTTATTTTGAAGTCCAGTTCATCTATTTCCGGTGTTGTCTCAGCTCACTATAGTGATCTTTGAAGCTGTAAAGCTAAAGAGGCTGTCGCAGTTCCTCTCTACCACCCGACAGCGGCGCTGTAAGCCTGAGTGTAAAGTTCAGGTTGAGGTGTGTTCAGAGAGAAAAGCAGAGGGTTACAGGTGGTTAAAGTTGGTTAAAGGTTAAACTTTGTCTCGTCAGTGTTCGTGACTAAGCTGTGTTGTTGCCTCTCAGACTAAGGTAAGTTAAAGCGCTGTAATAACACGTTAGTGATGTGTTATTGAACAGTTCAGACCGGGTATGATGGTAGCACTGCTTGGTTAGCATGTTGTTGGCTGCTATCGTAAAAAAACAAGTTTTATAATGGACAATACTGTCTCAACCTATGACATAAGTACTTTACGGGGTTTACGACATAGTTTTTGTGTAATGTAGCATTTTGACATATAAGCTCATATTTGTAGACTTCTGACTGAACTCTGACACAGGGGCGATGTTAGGATCTGGCTGCCAAGGTGGCCCAGCCCCTTCAGAGCAGAGTTAGGTCCTCTTACTACAATCATGATGGTATTTTTTTTCAGCACATTGACTAGCTAAGAGGATTCACTGATGGTAAAAACATTAATAACCCCACCCCTCAACACTCGGACTGACCACAGGTGTTCTACACTGTACTTATGAACTTTCCTTTAACCCTTTGAATCCCAAGCACTTATCCTGTCGTTCTTTTGATGTTTTTTATTTTATTTTAACATTTACATTATATCACAATACACAGTGTCGGGCCTATCACTGAAAAACAAAACATTAATTACTCAATATACTTTCTAAAAATAATATTACTAAATAATATACTTTACTTATTACTCCCTGCCAAAAGTGATGCACTTCACTACTGATTTTGTTACTTTAGTTCACACCTCCCAAATAGGTAATTGTGACCTTTCTTCTTGTGACTGTGAGTTTGCACATGGCCTCTGTGTGAAACTTAGAGGTGAAATCGCCGGTGCGTTTTTTTTTCTGCAGCCCACAAATCCATCAAAGTTACACACTCTGTGAAATACACATCTGATGCAACTGAAGACAAGTAACACATTTTTTTAAATCAGGTCTTAGTTGATCTAAGTTGAAAGAAGCATACTGGGGCACAATTTACATCAAACAACAATGTTCCTGTCATCTTTCTTCTCAACAAAGTTTGAGTAATTGGTATATTTCCAGCCACTGAACGTACACATGTACTGCTCCATCTTTCAAGTTAGCCAGATCTGCCAAGTCAGTATGACATCAATTGAAAAAAAAAAAAAAAAAAAAAAAAAGCCCACCAGTCTAACATGAACAACCTGCAGCAGCGTCTGAAAAGATGTTCAATTCTGCAGAAAAACCACATACCTGGCAACCCTGAAGCTAAAATTATGTGTAGAATTTTGAGGAAAGATAAGGAAGTAATCTATTTTGTAACTTAAAAAATTGAGGAAAAAATACTTGATGGATGCAATGTATATTGACTAAAACTGGACTATAATGTCTTGAATTCTCTCTGATTAAGACTATGAAAGTCAGCACATTCTGGTGACAAAGCTGTTTCTCTATAGCTCTGTAAAACAGGAATAAATGTGATTTTATTCACTGTGTCGTTTTGTTTGACAGACCATGTATCCCGTAGATCTCCCAGCAGAGGATGACACTGACCTGACGTCAGCATCCAAACGTTACCTCACTTCTTTGGAGTCAGGAGTGTGTGATAATGAAAGCTTTCAGCCAACAGAGAAACCAAAGGTAAAAGACGTAGACACTAATTCTCTCGTTTGGATTGGCTCTGTCTCTTTCTGGATTTAAAGATATCATCCATCTTAACAGGTAAAGATCACAGGAAAAAATGTGAGCTGGTTAAATTTGTTTGAAGATGATGGGCCTGGCTGCACACTGTTGGCGCTTCACCCTCCAGAGGATCTGACACAAGGTTTGCAAATATCAATCACATACACACACGCTGCATACACACACGCTGCATACACACACGCTGCATACAGACACGCTGCATACACTCCTGAACAAAATCTTAAGACCAGGGAGAAAAATAACAGGAGTTTTATTTCACAGTAGTGGATGGAAAGCAGGTCTCAAGTAGAGCTTCAAACGTCAAAATGAAGAAGCAGGGACAAGATAAACAGTTGCAGTTAAAATTCAAACAGACTGTTTATCAGCTCATCAAAGTTTAAGGCCACAGCCTGAAAACAGGATAGAAAAATGACTCGGTAATGAGGAGCTCCACTGTTCTTGTTGATCACTTCAGAAATGTTGTTTCGCATGAGTGTTTCCAGGAGACGAATGAGCACGTTACTCTCATAAGAGCACTGCTGAATGTGCACCATGCAGCAGAAATGACATCCCATCATGTTAATAAGATAAAGAACATAAAGCTATGAACATTTGATGAACAACTTGTTCAGTTCAATTTTAAATTCTGTTGTCAATAAATTACCTTGTCTGTATTTTTGCCTCTTGCTCCTTTTTCCTCTTTTTTACCATCCACCTACACAAAAGTTGTGTTTTTATAAGTCCCCCTGGTCTCAAGACTTTATTCAAGAGTGCATTTTACTCAAAGACTAATGCTTGCTGCTCTGTTTTAGTGGTGGCTTTGTACCTACATGAGAAGTGGTGGAGTGTGGATGACATCATGCGCACGTCCAACAAATCCAGAAGAGGCTTGATGTTGGTAACTTTGTTTTTACATCTGTCTAATGAACATTTTTTCTATCAAATAAAGTTTTCTGTGTTTTATTGTTCATCTTAAGCTTCATTTTTGTAGCAATGAATACCAACAAGTGTTGAAACTCTTTACCAAAACACAAAACCAGGTCAAGACTTAATCCAGCTCTAACAGCAAGGCCTGGTTTACACGACAACGGTGTTAAGGTGATGCACAAAAGTGACTCAGGACGCTAAAGTATTGTTGCGTTTCAGCCTTACGTTTACATGGAAACAAACTTGAAACGCAAATTTTTGAAAACCTCTGAGGCGGTTTCCACCGTTGCCATGTCAAGGGAAAGCCGGCATTTTCAATGGAAACAATGACGCCATTTTCAGCTTTGTGCATGCGCATTAAACCTTCACTGTGCCATGCACAAACTGAACAACAGTAGTGATCTACTGTTTTGTTCTTGTGTAGCTGAATCTACAGACTGCCTTTCAAAATAAATGTGTATCTACTGCACCATTTCTGCAATCAGTGAAGCAGTTTTTAGTATAAACTCCAGATGATCAACTCTTCTTCAGCCTCTAAACCATTGTCATTGGCTCTTACAGTTTTGTCACCATCTACAGTCCTGACATTCATTCTACAGTGTTTTCAGTCCCTCAGTGTTTTCATGTTAACACAGATTTTTATCCAGGGCGTTTTTTTGTGTTTTCGAGTAAAATGCTGTGAAGCCTTGTCATGTAAACAAGGCCTAAGTTTTATCAAAAAGGAAAGTTTGAAGTTTACTCTTCATACTTATCATACTTCTCTCAGTCTGCTGATGGCAGGCATCCTTCTGTTTGTGTTGGGTCACATGCATAGACTGTATAATAAGTGGACGTAACGACGTTAGGCTCAAACTGAAGCCTCCAGCAGATGCCCCGCCCCCTGGTGTCTGCAGTATAGGTCATAAGCCCCGCCTCCCCATGTATTCCAGATATGAGCCGGGAAAACTTTAAAAAATTATGATACCTCGTAGAAACGTTTCTCTCATCCTTACGCTAAGGTGGTATGACGATGTCATCTGGCTGCATGGTGTTCGGGTGTTTTTTTTTCTGAGAAGTTAGTTTCTCATTAGTTATTGGACGTTAAAAACCGTGTTATAAGTTTTGTTTTATGATAGTTGACAGCTGCCGTTCGTGAGTAGTTTTTATCGGGGATATAAGAAACTTTGGGAAAGAGCCAAAAGGAGACTAAACCCTCTGAAGAAGAAGAAATAAATATTTTTATTTCTCTTTTTTACTCTGCTCCAACCGGAAATTCTCTACAGCGCAAACTGGCTGCACAATGGCGGCTAGAGAAACAGGTCTTTTTGGCTTCAAAATCGTAGAAAGTTGACAGGCAGAGCCACGCTGTCCATTCTATATACAGTCAGTGGTCACATGTCGCTTCACTGTCACAGTGTTAAATTGACGATAGTTTTTTAAATTACTTCTTGTTAAAGCTTAGCGCAATCTCTTTCAGGGTTATTTAAGCCAGAAAATACTCGGGGTATCTTGAAATTTTTTTCTGATGGATTGATAACATTAACTCAAAGGTGTTATTATCCAAGGAGGGAAAAACTTGATACCATTTCAACCACATTTTTGTTCCTGTTGTTCTAAGTTTCAACAGTTGATCGTTGTAAGAAAAAAAGAAAAGAAAAACTCATGTTGTTGTGTTTCCATTTGTCTGGTGGTGTGTTTTCCACAGGTGCAGTCCTTCATAGAGAGGGTGATAGTGTTCCTGCTCAGTCAGGTTGTGGAGCGGACCCCAGAGGAGGAGGTGCTCTTCTCCCTACACCCCCGCACAGAGAGCTGCAAACTGCTGTGGGTGGATGGTCAGGCGGTCGGTTTCTACACCATCAAACACAAAGGTAGGATGGAGGGTGATTAGGAAACATGACTACAAGGAGCAGAGGGTTTCTCCTGCTTTTCTCTAACAGAAATTTGTTCTGCTGGTTGTTAGAAGACAGAGAGGGTTGTCTGATGATTTTGTTTAGGGACAGGGTTGAATGCTCTTACAATTAATATGTTTTAACTTTAACCTTTTAACACCTGGGCCTCAAAATGCCTGCCTGGAATGTTTTGCTCATTTTGACTATAACACCATCAAAAAATGTGAGTAAGTGCTTAGGCCCATTTTCCCAGAATACTTTAAGCGAATGCTTTAATATCTGAAGTTATTTCCAATTTACTGCATGTTGCGTTCAAGAAAAACAGTTTAAACTTAAGTAAAACCACAGAGAATTGGAATTTGGAGGTAGTAAATTAAAAAACACTTCAAATGAACAGATCAAAAATTTGTACCAGGAACACTGAAAATTTGAACATTAGCAAACATATGAATAATAATGTTCATGAGATTTTTCCCCCCTTTTTTTGTAATAGAGTTATTTGAAAGCATCACCAGATCTTGCAACATCTCACAACTTGTTCCTCTCTTTTCACAAAAGCCACTGAAGAATGTTTTCTCCTCTTCATGACATAGACACTGAAAGTAGAGGAGAAAGATATTCAGCAACTCATGCTGATTGAACAGTTCAAACAAGGCATGGTACAGTATTCATAGAGATAATCAAGCAATACAAGCCTAAAATCAGGCTAACACAGCACAAAGACTGGAAGACTGGAAACACATTTCTGAAACTGCAGGAAAACTTCACACTCTTTAACATGCACGGCAAGACATACACAGGTCAATGACGTGACGTCCCTTTTTTTGTGTCCGAGTGTAATATTTCCTTCCATCATGAATCGAGTATTTCATCACACGTATTTCTTTATTCTATGAAACCTGTGTTATTTGAACACATCTTTAAACTATTAAAATATAACATGTTTTCATGTGTTTTGGTTCCTCAAACCCCCAAAATGTCTCCACCACGTTGGCAGGACTGTTCATAGGTGTCATTAATTTGAGATTTTTAACTTACAGTCAATAACATTTACCTTTAATTTTTATGTCACCGTAATAAAATACGAACTTGGAAAAATTTATTTTGTAAGAAACGTTTATTTTTCTTAAAATTTCGACAACTCTTTTTTAAAAAACTTTTGTCCAGTAATTTTAACCTTGTCAAATGTCAGGGTGGTGCAACCGTAACATTAGACTTTTATTTTAAAGTGAAGAGAATAAAACAGGAAACAGGAAACTGCATCAGCCAGAGGAGCCCAAATGACATTTGTGACCAAGTGGAAAAGTTTGTAGATTTCTCTGAAATACTGATAAAAAAGGTTTTTTCACTTCATTGGTGACTGGAACAATTTCCATGTCAGGTGGTACAACCAATGTAATAATGTGAAATGTTATTTTAACATCAAATTATTTATCTTATTCACAAATAAAAGAAATGAAACACACAAAATCAAAATGTATGAGTCACTACAGACACTTGAGAGATACTTGCCAATAATTTCACACAGAAAAAATAACAGGAACATATAAATATATTTTCATATATTTGGTTGCGCCACCTGACATTTTTGGGTGCTCAAATTAAAAATACTAAAAAATAATGAACCTAAAAACTTTGAAATGTTGGTCAACTACTGAAATCTGTTAGAAAACATAATTCTTCACTCAGAAATAAGTTTTTTATCCATTTTCAAAGAACTTTTTGAAAATACGTTTTTAGACCCTCTTTTTGTCATTGACCCACACACGTACGTGCATACAGTACAAACTAGGGCTGAACGATTTTGTAAAAAGATCTAACTGCGATTTTTCTGGCAGATATTGCGATTTCAGTTCAATATGTGATTTTCTTCAAATGAAGCTTCAGTGAAGTTTTCACAATGTACCCTAACATTTTCAAACTTGACAGAAAATGACATCAAACCATTGAAGCATCAAAAGCTTTTACTCTAATGCAAGGATGAAAACTGAAGGTAAGAATTGTTTCTAACTTTAAGATAAAAGGACAATATTTTAAGAACAAAATTCTGAGAAAAAAAGTCCAAATTTTAAGAAATCAATTTAGCATTATGTGAAAAACGTCTAAACTTTCACATTTAAGGTCCAAATCTTGAGATAAAAACAAAAGTGTAAGATAAAAAAAATCAAAATTTCCAGATAAAGCGTCAACATTTTGAAATAAGGGCAATATTTGAAATAAAAAGAGGGAATTTGGGTATAAAACGTCAAAATTCTAAGTCAAACTTATGAGAAATAAAGACAACATTATGAAATAAAAGGCAAATTTTTGAGAAAAAAAAAGATTTTGACATAAACAGTTTAATTTTTGACCTTAAATTACAATTCTTTCCATTTCTAAACTGGACTTTTTAAATTGTATTTGTAGTTATAACAACTGAAAAACAAAAAGAGCTATCTTTGACTCGGTACTTTTGAAAATTATGTAGTGCTAAATATCCCTAATTATGTTAAGTGAAAAAAGATAAAATACAAAACAATTTAAAAAGACTAAGTTCAAGAAGCGATAATAAAAAAAAATTCAAAACAAAACTCAACAATGCCAAAGAAAAAAGGATTTTTACCAAGAGTCTTACACTCAAAGGACGTGTATGTGAAACAAGTGACAACTGATCCTGGGTCAGTCAGGAGCAAAAAAATCGCAGCTTTGACGATCACATGATCATGATGTCTGAAATTGCGATTTCAATCAGAAAACGATAAATTGTTCAGCCCTATTACAAACACAGGACATGACTCCATTCTAAAAAGGTTACTACTTATCGTCAACATTAAAATAAAAATAGTCACCACACAACACGGACCACAAATTACACATGAAATCACAAAGGTGAAGTCAAAACTAGTTAGAGAGAGCTTCATCCATCCTGAAATTCATCAAATCTAACATTAACTTTTCTCACATGAAGTTGCTCCTTATGCCTCAGAGTCACACAGAAACTTCAGTGGAGGTTTTATAACCCTTCAGAAAAACGGTGCCTTCCTTTCATCTGTCCGCTCTGCGTTCCGTGTTTTTCGCAGGTTTCTGTAAATGCCTGAGTGAAGTTACCATAAAAACACATACCAGCTGAAAGAGCAACGTTCAGTGCCAGCACATCTGCCGTTAAAGGATTAATAAGTCAAAAAACAACTAGTTACAAAAAGCTTGCCTCTGTGAGAAATAAGCTTTTAAGACCCCAAAAATGTTTTTGAACAGGCTGTAAAGTTGATTATTAATGCTCTAAAACTATCTCTTGTCCTGGTGTGTGTGGTTTCCAGTGTCTCTATAGCCAGCCTCTAGTGGACACTCAGTGAACTGCAGTTTTTAACTTTTCCCCTTCAGCTTCATACTTTTAGATGGGTTTTTAGTTTGATAGTTGGGTCAATGACAAAAAGAGGGTCTAAAAACGTATGTTTAAAAAGTTATTTGAAAATGGATAAAAACATATTTCTGAGTGAAGAATTATGTTTTCATTGTCTAAAGTCATCAACTGGTTGTAAAGTTTCAAAAATCCAAGTAATAAAAAATCATAAAAATTAAACTCGTGGGTTTTTACAGTCCACCACGTTGGTTTATATACTTTTATATAAATATACAAGGACAATAAAAAAGACACACTTTAATTTGGCAAGTATCTCTCAAGTGTCTGTAGTGACTCATACATTTTCATTATGTGTGTTTTATTTCTTTTATTTGTGAATAAGATAAATAATTTGATGTTAAAATAACATTTCACATTATTACATTGGTTGTACCACCACTGTACCTTTAACAAGGTCAGTGGTTACTTCACTTTTTTGGAAAAAATAGTGATAAAGTCTCTTTAGATGTTTGAAAAGGTGAACCAGTGTTTACAGTAAACCCGAGGAGACCGACTACGTCAAAGGACAAAGGACAAAATAAGAGAAGTGAAATTTTATTTTCAGATTACAATGCCAACGTGGTGGGACTGTTTTGAAAAGGTGAAAATTACGGGACAAAAGTTTTTTACATTTCTCAACAGCTTCAAAATTATTTTTATTTGCAAAGAATGTTTTATTTAAAAAGGTTCAAGCATAGAATAATGCCACTTTATTTTTAATTTCCATTTACAAGAACTGACATTCAATTTTTAGAGTTTAATTACTGTGGATACTTGTCAGGACGGTTGCACCTCCTGACATTTTGGGGGTTTGAGGAACCAAAACACAAAAAAAACATGTTATATTTTAATAGTTTAAAGATGTGTTCAAATAACACAGGTTTCATAGAATAAAGAAATACATGTGATGAAATACTCAATTCATGATGGAAGGAAATATTACACTCGGACACAAAAAAAGGAACGTCACGTCATTGACCCACTTGCATTAATCCCTGGAGGTCCAAATATTCAAACATAACCTTGTAACATAACATTAAATCTGTAATGTGTCACTGAAAGAGTTTTAAATCTCCTTCTCTGTGTTTCCCCTTTCAGGCAGCCTGTGTAACGGCTGGAGCAGTCTCTGCTACATGCTGCCTGTTTTGGACACGGTGCTAGTGAGAAGGAGCTGCAGAGGGAGAGGCTTCGGCCTTCACATGCTGGAGGATTTCTGCTCCTCGTTCTCCACAGAGAAGTGTTTAGGAGTCAGCTCTCCGTTATCTCCCAGCATGGCAGCAGGTCAGCTCAGTTTCTCTTTAATCCTTTTGAGTCTCTCTTCGTCCCTCTCCCTTAAAAAGAGTCTGTGAAACTGTGAAAACTATTTTTTAATAGTCTGTTGTTGAGAGCTGTTTCACACTCTTCGCCACATTTGGTAGCAAACTGCTTATTTTCTGCTGTTAGTACCAGTATTTATGAGCTAAAAAAACCAAAACAATCTAACTGAGGGACAGCAGACTCTACCAGTGAGCCACAGCTGCTGCAAAACAAGAGGGAAACTTCCTCACCCACAGCCCAAGTCAGTGGTTCCCAAACTTTTTCTGCAGCACCCCCCCTTTGTAGATGAATTATTTTCACCCACTCTCCACTATAAGCCTCGTTCTACTGAGGCCTCTTTCATACAGGAACAGTTTTTCAGGTGAGAAGTTTTGTTGCGTGTCAGCCTCCCACGTTTTTGCCGACCAAAAATGCACATTTTAAAAACGCTCTCCAGAGTGGAAACTTTTGAAAACGCCATTTTCAATGTTTCTGTGTAAACACTGAGCCGGGTTTTTCTGTGTATGAACACACACTCAACTTTATCATCGTTTTATCATTGTTGGCTTTTTTCTGATAATTTTGTCTGTACCATCTTATAATATCGACTTTCCTCTCATCATTTTAACTTTATTTCAAACTATTAAATTTATCATCTCACATTTTTGGCTGTTTTATCCAAAAAGTTTGACTTTCTCTTGTAATTTGGCTTTTTTGTCTAAAAAATTTTGACTTGTCATCTAAAATTTGAACTTTCATTTCTGAATGTTGTCTTTAGCATCTTCCAATTTTGTCATCCTGGCACTAAATTTTGACTTTTTTCTCACAAAATGGAATTTTTTCTCTCATCATTTTGACTTTATTTCTGCATATTTTCTTCATCATCTTGCATTTTTGACTTTTTTTTAATCTCCGAATCTTGACTTTCTCTCATAATTTGGCTTTTCTATCTGACTTGTTATCTATATTTAACTTTTATTTCTAAATGCTTTCTTTATCATCTTCCAATTTTGGCTTCCTATCACAAAGTTTTGTCTTTTATCCAAAAATTTGGATATTCTATTACATAATTTCAGCTTTTTTCCCACAAATTTATCTTTATCTCGCTAAAATTTTGACTTTTTCTCAAAATATTGACTTTTATTTGATCATTTATCATTTTGATATCATTTCAAAACTTTTCCTCTACCCTCTTACATTTTTATCTTACTCTACATTTTTTTGCTTATCTTACATTTTTGACTTTTTCCAAATCTTGACTTTCTCTCATAATTTGGCTTTTTTATCCCAAAATTTTGGACTTTGCAACCGTCCTGACAAGTATCCATAGTAACTAAAAATTGAATGTCAGTTATTGTAAATGGAAATTAAAAATACAGTGGCATTATTTTGTGCTTGAACCTTTTAAAATAAAAAATTCTTTGCAAATAAAAAGAATTTAAAGTGAAGAGAATAAAACAGGAAACAGGAAACTGCATCAGCCAGAGGAGCCCAAATGACATTTGTGACCAAGTGGAAAAGTTTGTAGATTTCTCTGAAATACTGATAAAAAAGGTTTTTTCACTTCATTGGTGACTGGAACAATTTCCATGTCAGGTGGAACAACCAATGTAAATTACACTTTACAATAAAATACATCAAATTATTTATCTTATTCACAAATAAAAGAAATGAAACACACAAAATGAAAATGTATGAGTCACTACAGACACTTGAGAGAAACTTGCCAATAATTTCACACAGAAAAAATAACAGGAACATATAAATATATTTTCATATATTTGGTTGCACCACCTGACATTTTTGGGTGCTCCAATTAAAAATACTAAAAAAAATAATGAACCTCAAAACTTTGAAATGTAGGTCAACTACTGAAATCTTAATTCTTCTCTCAGAAATGTGTTTTTATCCATTTTCAAAGAACTTTTCGAAAATAAGTTTTTAGACCCTCTTTTTGTCATTGACCCATCTGCCTCTGTGAATGAACTATTTCTCGACAGGAAAAATCAACTCACTCAAAAATGAAGGAAATTTTGCCTTTCATGGCTGAAATATTATAAGTGGCGCTTTGAACTGTAATTGTGTCAACATACTTTTGGGCCTCTGACTCCCTTGGCCTGTGGCCTGTGCCTCCCTGTCATAAATCTGCCCCCCCCCTCCCCCTCAGGGTAGGGGAACCACAGTCCTAAGTGATGATACATTTATGTAACACATCAGAGTGATTCATTCTTCTCTAGCTGTTGTTTCAGAACATGAATTTCATCAAATCCCTGCAGAGATTCTCTGGAATCCTGGCTTCTTCTGAGAACAGTGTGATTGTTTCATTGTTGTTCAGCCTCCCCCTCCTTTTTTTATGGGTCAACTTTACAGCAAACTGAAAGCAGCTTTCGTGTGTGTCTCTTGTGAGCTCAGTGTGCAAGAAGTTTCTGCTGTGTCACGAGGAACATCGAGAGCATTTGTACGAAGTGGAGGCTCCAGGGGACTGGAATCAACGAAGAAACATCTGGCTAAACATCCAGCTGGGGCGCTACTCCCTCAGTACGTACAGTGATAGCTTTTATTTTTTACATTTTCAAAACAGGCCACATGGAGACTCAAAACTATTAACGCCCCTCAAAGGTACCTGTTCAGTTTCATGTGCTCTTTGTCACTGTAGGTACAAAGGGAACCAGGAGTCAAACTCCAGAACTAACACAGGGGTCTGACAGTGGTGACCACCAACAGAAGGTAACAATCTCTGTCCAGATGATTTCCTGACATGTTCATGTTCAGAACAGCTGCTGGTGAGTCAGGACTAATTCTGTGGTACTGATTTATTGTTGTAGTGTAAAAAAAGAGCACAGAGATCACAGAGTTGGTGGGAAAAATAGTTTATCAGGGGGGCTTTTTGGCCTGAAACTCAAAGAATTTCCTCACTCCCTTGTAAAACATTCCTAGCAACTAAGGGTGCAGTCACTCTGGCCATTTAAAATGTGTTGTACTCAAGCACTACGCACCCTGCAGGGCCGTTACCCCGCAGGACAGTGCAGCCAGCGGTCACACTGCCCCATCATGAACCAGACTTCTGCACAGCCGCTGCTGTCACTATGAAGCGTCTGTTTAAGGGACGCAGCCTCATCAGAGAATATGGAGAGCATTATTACAACTTTAAAGCCAGCACACACTACACCTCTCTTTAAATCTGTGAAGATTGAAAGAATCGTGTATGCAATAAGAAAAGACAGAAAGCGCCTGATTTTCTCTTCTGATCTTGTAGTGTGTGTATGTGTGTGAACTTCGGAGCACACCACACACACTAACGAATTGCTCAGCAGAAAATCACACTCAACATTCAAAACCCCAAGTAGTGAAAAGTGACCTCTATGTAAATAAACGTGTGATTTTTAAACAGCCATTGAAACAGTCAAAGATGAGAGTTCTGATTATGCTCCGTGGCTGTTAGTGATTACTCACCAGGTTCATCCATTGCTGCAGTAATTTCAGTCCAACTCTTCTCTTTGTCTTCTGATTACATTTGGACTGTCGATAATGGAATCCCTAAATCCTTCACGATTGAATGTTCTTACTCTGCGCACAAGTTTAGTGTTTACACAAAATCACCGTCTGATTCATGACGTGGGCAGGTGAAAATATTTTTTCAAATTTTATACAAACTAAGATATTTTGAGAGATTTTATTATCGTTTCTTATGTAGCTGGTAAAAACACTGATCATTTAGGAAAATGACGTTCTGGTAGCAGTGCCGATTCTAGGGTGTGATGGGGCCCCAAGCAAAAATTTCCAAGGGGCCCCTCTGACAAGTGTTGACATAATAGTCTGAAATTGACCAAAAAACGTCAGACACTCAAACTTCTTAAAAAATATATTATCATTGAATATTTTGAAAGTTGTGCAAAAACAGGGAAAACAGTGTTTGAATGGATTACCTCATAAAAAACAATTTACAGCAAAAAAATATATAAATATGTCAAACAAAAAGAACAACAGAACAATGCAACTTTTAAAAACAAATACACACAAAAATGGTTTTGTCATCGGTCCTGAAGTGGAAACAATAGTTTCAAATACAAACCCCGAATAAATTTAACATTTATAAGAGGTTTCAATAGAAAAAAGCGAGGGACTTCCCATCGAGGAGAAGTAGAACGCAACAACAACACGGTTTCATACGTTGATTGACAAACTTCAGTAAAGTAACGGCCTGTAGCATTGCCCGAAGGATGACATGAGGCCCCTTTAGGGGGGTATCCGTCAAAGATGTCATTGCAATTTGGCCACCAAGTGTTTGATGTGGATCATGGGGTTAATGGTCACTGCAGTTGCTACATCTTAGACGTTACTGTGGAGTCACGTTCGTCAGCCCTCGGGGGCCCCCTAGTGGTTCGGGGCCCCAAGCAGCTGCCTGCCTCGCCTGTTGGCAAGCGGCGGCTCTCTCTGGTAGCCAGGGTTCCTTTTAAAAAGTCTTCAAAAGTATTAAATTCCTGTTTCTTAAACTAAGGCCTAAAAAACTCTTAAATTCATTAAAATGTTATATTCCGGTCTTAAATAAATTACTTGAAGGTCTTAAATTTGTCAGAGCAGGATTTGTTAATGACTTTCATTTTTTGCTGATCTTTTTGAGAAGATATAAAGTGGATACTGTCTGACAAGCTGCTCTTATAAATTATCTGCATCCTGGGTCACTATTTGCACTTGTACATACAGCCATTAATCAGAGAGCACTGAGGATCACTTTATGTTCAATAAACAGACAAAAAGTAAACATGAGTGGGTCTCATTGAGTTACACACGCTATGATTGGGTTGTAAAACAGCAGGATCCTCCAACCATCAACTGTATTTATATTTTTTTTGGTCTTAGATTTCATTCAAAGTGACATTAAAAAGGTCTTAAAAAGTCTTAAATTTGACTTGCTGAAACCTGCAGGTACCCTGTCATTAAATTTTGATGTTTACACTGTGAAACCTGTTTCACTGCTCCCCACCGTACCCCACTGTATTCCTTCCTATCCCGCCCATTGACTGTGTAATGAGTGGACGTAACGACGTTCGGCTCGAACTGAAGCCTCCCGCAGATGCTCCGCCCCCTGGTGTCTGGCTGCAGTATAGGTCATAAGCCCCGCCTCCCCATGTATTCCAGATATGAGCCGGGAAAACTTTAAAAAATGCCGATACCTGGTAGAAATGTGTCTCTCATCCTTACGCTAAGGCGGTACGACGATGTCATCTGGCTGCATGGTGTTCAGGTGTTTTTTTTCCTGAGAAGTTAGTTTCTCATTAGTTATTGGACATTAAAAACCGCGATATAAGTTTCGTTTTACGATAGTTGACAGCTGCCATTCGTGAGTTGTTTTTATCGGGGATATAAGAAACTTCGGGAAAGAGCCAAAAGGAGACTAAACCTTCTGAAGAAGAAGAAATAAATATTTTTATTTCTCTTTTTTACTTGGCTCCACCGGAAATTCTCTACTGCGCAGACTCTGGCTGCACAATGGCGGCTAGAGAAACAAGATTTTTTGGCTTTAAAATCGTAGAACAGTGACAGGCGGAGCCACGCTGTCCATTCTATATACCAGTGGTTCCCAAAGTGGGGGTCGGGACCCTTTGGGGGGTCGCGAGACATTGATAGGGGGTCGTGAAATGTGTCCCAAAATCGAAAACCATGAACAATTCCACATTTTATTCATTATTGTAAGAATAAAAGCAAAAATAGGGGTTAAAGATACTATAAAATTATGCAAGCAGAAAATGTTTTATCTGTTTTTCACATTTCTTTGTTGAAGTTTGATACAGTGAACACAGCAAAGTGCACATTAGTCAGTGAATTTTCTACTGATCAGTTAAATTAAGTATCCTGGGGGGGTTGTTTGTTTTTGTATGTTTTTGGATTGGCCCATTAGTGTTGTACCACAGCAGGGGGTAGCCAGTCTCTAACGCTGCCATTTTGGGGGTCACGGGCGGAAAAGTTTGGGAACCCCTGCTGTATACAGTCAATGATCACGCCTCACCTCTTGCTGCCTTTCCAAGATCCCACCTTAAAACCCCATTTCACCCCGTGTCCTCTCAAGGATTTCCTCCTAACTGCTGCCAGTGCTAAAGTTGATCATTTTGAACATTAAATATCTTTTTTTTGTGGTGTATTCAATTGAACATATGTTTAAGAGGATTTGTAAATCATTGTATTCTTTTTTTATTCACATTTTCCACAATGTCCCAATTTCATTGGAATAAGGGTTTGTACCATGAAATAGCCAAAGTAAAGTTGTTTTTTCTTCCCTGAGTTTCTCTGTTTGTGTGTTTTGGATGCAGACAAACGGTTGTGAAACAGACCTGACCTCGCTGAGCCCCCGAAATGTGAACAGCCCTTTGGTGACAAACTGTACAGAACATAAAACATTATGTGAACCCTGTGATCAAAGTTTGGGAGGAACCGTTCCAAGCAGCAAGACCTCTGGAAGTGGATGTGACCCTGCAGCCCACACTCACTATCTGGACTCTGAAGCTCCCACTAGACCACCTGAGTCCCCCCACACAAAACAGTCTCTGCTATCTGAACCCTCCCAATCCACAGAACCTCGTGCAGAGGAGCCTGAAGCAGAGGAGACTCACAGAAGAGCCAAACGACTTAAAAGAACAGGACACATCAGAGATACTGACCTGAACTTGTGAATCTCTCAGTGGGAACTGTTTTTGCAGATGGAGTGGGAACATGACCACATCCTCTGAAGCCTTTACACCAGACGTGTCCAAAGTTAGCCTGATCAGAGCCTACAATGCATTTTCACACAGTCTATCTAATAAAGTCTTACTGAACTACATTTGTACTCTCCATAGGCTGCTTGTATGAGGCTAAAGCTCTGAACATTCTGCAGAAACCCAACAAGTCTTACAGTTTGTGTCTTTAAATGAATCTTGTTATAATGATGTGAAAATGTGAGGGTTCAAAAACACACATGAAAGAACACAAAACTAAAGATTAAAGTTATGAAAGAGAGCAAAGAAATAGTGCAGGATACAGGATCAGAAGTGTTAGTGTCAAAAAATGTTGTTTTCAAGTCAAAATAGTCTGAATATGAAAAACCATCCTGATCCTGCCATAAAAACATCCTGACATATTTTGCCCATATCGCCCCCTAATGGAGGACATTTTCCTTAGAGGTAGAGTTTGCTGATGTTTGCATGGCACGTTGCTCTGCAGAAAACTGAACACTTATCATCTGAAATGGACACTGAATTCTCCAGAAATTACTCAAAGAAAAAGTTAGGAAATAGAGCATTCATGTTAGTTTCATGGTTTATGAAACTTTAGATTTTAAGTTTTCAAATGTGGTGTCACTGATGAATTTTGACCTTATGATTGTACAGTTATTAGCTCTGAAACATAAGCATGAAAAATAAACCAGAATTGGGTGGGATGTAAGGGGTTAAACTGAGATTGGAGTATTTTGTCCTCCCAAAGTCGTGTCCTTTTGTTGAGAAACCTTGTCGTTCTGAAGGTTAAGCCATTAGACTCTCTACTCTTTATGATGCTGACTGTATGGTCTTTTTTTAACTTCTCTTTATATTCTTTTAACTGGGCTGAAGTTATTTGCCTGAAAGGTGCTTGTATTTTTTCTCTTTCACCGTTTTTTTCTTAATCAAAACTGATCATGATACATACTTGGGTTCTGAAAAGAAAAAGGAAAAACATGATTTTTTTATTTTTTATTTTTTTTACAGATACTCTGTGTGTTTTGAGACATTCATGGCAACAGATGTTAATAAATCCCTAAAAGGAGAGTAGGAGGGAGTGTGTTCCTTAATATAGTTCTTCTTCTCTTCTGGCTGAAATTTTCTCTGTGTCAATCAAGCTATGCTCAGCCTGATCTTATTCTTGCTAAACTGTTTTCTTGCACGTTAATAGTCAGGTGTGCTGATGCCGACTAAGCTCATATGTACATTAAACTAAGATATATAGCATTAAGGCAAGTCAAAGTACATTCAGCACCTAGTTAAAACTGTATATAATAAGTTAAAACCCAGATTTCTAGCATTCAGACCAGACAAAGTACATTCATAACCTTGTTAAAAACTGTATAAAGTGTGTCAAAACCCAGATTTCTAGCATTAAGGCCAGTCAAAGTACATTCATAACCTTGTTAAAAACTGTGTAAAGTGTGTCAAAACCCAGATTTCTAGCATTAAGGCCAGTCAAAGTACATTCATAACCAAGTGTGGACTGTATAATTTGGTAAAAATTTGGATTTCTAGCATTAAGACCAGTCAAAGGACATTCATAACCTTATTAAAAACTGAAAAAAGTGTGTTAAAACCCAGGTTTCTAGCATTAAGACCAGTCAAAGTACATTCATAACCTTGTTAAAAAATGTATAAAGTTTGTCAAAACCCAGGTTTCTAGCATTAAGGACAGTCAAAGTACATTCAGTACCTAGTTAAAACTGAAATAAGTGTGTTAAAACCCAGATTTCTAGCATTAAGGCCAGTCGAAGAACATTCATAACCTTGTTAAAAACTGTATAAAGTGTGTCAAAACCCAGATGTCTAGCATTAAAACCAGACAAAGTACATTCATAACCTTGTTAAAAA
>RPOG01002622.1:39478-86474 GCA_008086565.1 Thalassoma bifasciatum | reverse complement strand
AAAAACAGATTCACAAATGCACAGACAAATCCACAAATGCAAAAACAGATTCACAAATGCACAGACAAATCCACAAATGCAAAAACAGATTCACAAATGCACACAGACAAATCCACAAATGCAAAAACAGATCCTTAACGGCTGATATTTATGTATGGAGTTAAAACAGTGTCAAAATTCACAAATGCACACAGAAGGATCCACAAATGCACAGACAAATCCACATTTGTGAATCTGTTTTTGCATTTGTGGATTTGTCTGTGCATTTGTGAATTTTGACACTGTTTTAACTCCATAAATTTCCCCGTTGTGGAGGGAGTAAAGGATTATTTTTATCTTACCTTTTCACACTCAAATCTTTGCAGGAATGATAAAAATGTTTTGGTTTACCATCGATTAAAACGAACCTGAAACTAACCAGCAGCTGATTAACTTTTAAACAAACTGAATCTGAATTAAGTTTGAAAATGAGCACTTCTTCGTCTGTATGAACCGGAACCAACGTACTACACTGCAGTGTTTCCCTGTTCTCTTTTAGCGCGAGCACACTGCTATAAATACCTTTGACCGGAAACGAAACGTCCTCTTCTAGTGATCCAACATGGCGGTGAGTACAGCGTCACATCTAACCATGACGAGCTAACCCGCAGAGGTGGACTTAATCCTCAATCATCGGAGGAATAAAGCCGTGCAGGATGTTTTTTAACCTTCGGAGATTAATATCCAATCATAACTTAATTTTCTAGAGTGGTATTAGTTTGATGAAAGTGGCGGAAACTATTTAAAATGAGTGAATCGAGTGATGCTAACATGCTAACCGACGGGAGATGCTGTAGATTTAAAGTCTGATGTTTCACTAAAGGGCTTAATATTTTAAAGGAGGGGCCGTGAACGAACAGTGTGAATGTTTCTATAAAAATTTTGACCATTGTTATACTTGAAACATGTTTTTATTGAGTAGCTCCATCAGGGGAACAGAGCAGGGATATGTACGGACATGTTCCTGACCGGCGTGTGTCAGACTGAGACTCATGAGGGTGAAAGGTGGTGAAACAGGGGCCTCTCACTGTTGGGAGATAGAAAAGCAGAACTAATAATAAACATCAGATATTATCTTAGTTCTCTGTTGACATTTCTTTAAGCTTCTGCGCTAATGTTAGCCTGTTAGCTCCCTGACTTTAGCTGGTATCCTAACATGGCTCCAGCTGAGCAGGTGTCAAACTGGAGAAGTTGGTAAATAATATTCAAAGATCCAGAGTTTTCCTGCCCTGGCTGTGGATGTAGACTGTCAAAGTAAACTTACCTAAGAGGAGAATGAGTGTTGTCATTCAGTATTATCTATTCTTAAGTTAAACCAAGGTGAATCACAGTCCCAAACTACTTATATATGTAAAAGAAGGAAAGATTAAAAGTATCCACAAGAATGTTCTGTTGCTTCAATATAAATGTGAAAGATGAAGTGTCAGAATAGATGTGTAGTGCTGGGGGATTATTTGATCATTATGTGTGATCCTGATAAATTTAATAACAGTTCCAGTGATCCAACAAACAAAGTGGAAATGTGTGTGATTAAAGGCACTGTAAATGAGCTCACTGTTTTATATTTATCTTACAGAGGCATTATTCTATTCATGTTCATCTTGTTTATTTTGCTGTGTATGTTAATAAGATATTGAACGATTTTTTAGTTTATAAGACAGAAGCTTTAAAACTGGAAGTTAAGAAATGATATAAAAAGCGTGACAAGAATTAAAATCAGATGGTATGGAAAAAATAGTTTTGGTCTTTATTTTTTTTTTTGCTGTATTGCACAGTTTTAGTCAGAACCATTTTGACCAATACTTCATCAAACTCCAGAGTAGCGAGTAAAATGTGATTCTGTTGTATTTTCTGTGATGAGGCTGAATCATCTTTGGATAATCAAAGTTTCTATTCCGTGTCTTTTAGGACCAGGGTGAGAAGAAGGAGAACCCCATGAGAGAGCTTCGCATCCGCAAGCTCTGCCTGAACATCTGCGTCGGTGAGAGCGGAGACAGACTGACCCGTGCTGCTAAAGTGCTGGAGCAGCTCACAGGGCAGACACCCGTCTTCTCCAAGGGTGAGTCTCTGTTTGTGTGTGAGTGAGTGTGGAAATGTTCAGGTTTCATATTATAGATTTGTCTTGTCATAATTAGCATGTGAAACATCTTCAATTACTATTTCTTTAATTGGATTTTTCACCGACCCCAGACAAACATCATTCTAACTGGGCTGCATTTTGCACTTGGATATGATTTTCAAAAGCTGACCACAGTTTGTGATCAGAAACCCAGAATTCCTACCAGCTTGTCTTAAACTTTTGTGCCCTCTCTCTTCACCTTCCAGCCCGCTACACTGTGCGATCATTTGGTATCCGCAGAAATGAAAAGATTGCTGTCCACTGCACCGTACGAGGGGCCAAAGCAGAGGAAATCCTGGAGAAAGGACTCAAGGTAAGAAAGTCATGATTTTGTAACTCAAAAATGTTTCAGTGTCTGTGACGCTGGGTTACATGTTTTGCAGTTAGAGGATGTGATTTTGGAGTAAACGGGCCTGAGTTGAAGAGGAAATATACAAGCATGTGAAGGATTGTTCCGACGCCATGAAGATGTTTTTGTTGTTAATCCAGCTTCTCTCTGCTGCTCCCGTCTTCAGGTGCGTGAGTACGAGTTGAGAAAGAACAACTTCTCAGACACCGGAAACTTTGGCTTCGGCATCCAGGAGCACATCGATCTGGGTATCAAGTACGACCCCAGCATCGGCATCTACGGACTGGACTTCTACGTGGTGAGGGGCAAAAATCAGAATGTGGCTGCTCTGAGTTAATGGAGACGTGAAAATAATGAAAAGGCTCCAATATCATGTTTTCTTTGTGTGAGTTGACAGGAGGACTACAAAAATTCAGTTTCACTTACTGGGAGTTCTGGGGTTAGTTTTGTATTAGTTTAGATTAAACCCTGGGATGTGATTCAAGAAAATCATCATCTGAGAAAATAGCACATTGGAAAGTAATAGCTTTTTACTTGTTGTCAGCAGGAAAACTTAATTTTAATGAACTTGCAGCACTGAGTTGTGATAGTCACATCTGTGTGTATTAATTGTGCAGAGTTTATTAAGAAAGCTTTGGCTGCTTTAAAAAGTTTGCTCTGTGTGGAGTTTAGATAATCATCGGACTCTAGATTCGTAAAATTGACTTTATGATGATGATTTGGTCTCCTATGTGAAGTTTCTTATGTTGGAGCTTGTTGGTTGTTTTTTGATACTGGAGTAAACTTGTTAAGCTAAATGTTCTAACATGAACAGATCACAGGAATGAGTATAATCAGCAAATGGTTTTAAACTTTAGTAGTTGTTTTCACTCTTGTTCAGGTTTCTTAGAGTTTGAGTTAAAGCCCTTGAAATGATAAAGTTGTACCTGCAAGACAAAAACTGAAATCGTCTGATATTTAACAATCATCGCCTGGTTTATTGCCTGTTTTGTTTTACAACACAGAATGTGGTTTGTTTGTTTACGCACAACAACACAGAGACTTAAATTAGATTTTAAAACCTGGAAGAAAAACGGAAAGATAAATTTGTAACAGGAATTGCTGAATCTGTGTTCACTGATACTAATCGATGCTTCCTAAGGGTTGATGAGAGACTTATTTGTGTTTTGAGAGCACCTCTGACCTTGTTCTGACCTTGTGCCTCAGGTTCTGGGCAGACCCGGCTTCAGCATCGCAGACAAGAAGCGAAGAACAGGCCGCATCGGTTTCAGGCACCGCATCCGTAAAGAGGAGGCCATGCGCTGGTTCCAGCAGAAAGTGAGTGTGGAAAACCCCAAACTTCTTCAGGGCTGTTTATTAGTAGATGTCACATTTGTAATTCTTCCTTTTTGTCAAATGAAAACAACTGTCTTTAATATCTAAATGCTTACTTAAACTCAGCTTGTGTCCAAAAACAAATGATTACTTTTATAAAACTTTGATCCTGAGCTTGTGAAATTTTTGCAGCTGTCTCAGGAGTTTATTAACAAAAAGGAAGAACTAATGTATCAATGAAAGTGTGAAAAGCTTGTTATAAAACTAATTGAATTACAGTACAAGCTGCTAATTTTCTGGCTCAGATTTAACTTGAAGATATTTCATTTCCTGCTCTAAAAACACGAGTTGAAAACAGTCTGATATTTGTCTCCTTTCTCTTTCTAGTATGACGGTATCATCCTCCCCGGGAAGTAAAGGACCTGCTTTTGATCCTGTTTGTATCAAAGTTAATAAAACCAGAAAAATCATTTCATAAGTCTCGTGTTGTTTCTGGGATTCTTTGTGTGTTTGCACGTCGTCCTGTGATAAGAAAAGAAGCTGTGAAGACGTTTTAGTATTCTCATCCCTGAGGAGAAACATTGAATTATTGTAATAATTATTCATGCCACACAAAAAGAACCAAACAGCTCAAATAAATCGATGATAGAGTGAGATGGCTGCACATGATCAGGCACCCCACGTTTTGTCTTTTTTTTTTTTTTTGAGTATGTGGGAGATTGTTGCTTCAGTTCAACCAGAGATGGCTCAAGGAGACAACTTAACACTAGTTCTCAAACCAAACATCTTTTTATGTAAACAAGAAAACTTCAGATTTACAATGAGTTGTGAGCAGCAGAGTAAGAGATGGAAATTGCTGCAGGTAGAAAACTGGTTTTGTTTGTACAAGGACATAAGTAAACGATATAAACATCAAAACTTGAGACATTTTTCAAAAATGCATTTGAGGACTGAAAAGCATAAGATATGAAAGTCAGTGTCAGGATTTTTCACTTGAGTGTTTTTATTTGTCTATAGGCATGAAAAAAGTTTTCCTTTTTTTT
Source organism: Thalassoma bifasciatum (assembly GCA_008086565.1). Lineage (NCBI taxonomy): Eukaryota > Metazoa > Chordata > Actinopteri > Labriformes > Labridae > Thalassoma > Thalassoma bifasciatum. The sequence goes on along the minus strand of RPOG01002622.1, from coordinate 81,610 downwards.
TTTTAATTTTCAAATAATTGCAACTGAGCATTAAACGTAAAACAGTATGAACTTAATGTAAATACGACTTTTTTTTTGTTTGACTTTCTTTTTTTTTTGTAATTTCATGAATAATCTTTTTTTAATGCTTTGTGAAACATTTTAACTCTTTAATCCATTTTAACACTGAATAATTAATAGTTTATAAGCTTTTTCACCCTCAAATGTTTGTCTATTACATTTTTTAAAAGATGTATATGTTTGATAAAAAATTGAAAATATTTTTTCAGGCCCTAAGAATAAAAATATCTTGACACAGACTAATATGAATTTCCACCACATGAACCATTGAATTTAGGAGTAAATAAGTTTTACATAGGTGTCCACTGTAGTGACCACTATGCACCACAGGATTAAAATTATGATTAAGTTCAATATTTTTATTTATCCATCCTCTAGTTGTGACAGTAATCCACACTTCTTGCAAAATAAAAACAGCTTTTGGGATGAAGTACAAAAAACAAGGGAATTGCTAAAACAACAAAATCTTTGGCATTGGTAGAGAATATTTGGAAGGTTATTTATGGATGTTTCCCACATTTGCGCGTTGAAATGGCAACATCTAAAAGGGAAATCAACAAGCGCTCAAATGGTAGAAGATAAGGTGCCAAGAAGCAGACAAACAAATGAAAATGCTTAAACTTAATTGATCATTTTGACCTGATTTAATTTGATATCAGGTCTCAAAAGTATAATGTTCTTTTTGGGTGACCATATTATTAGCAGGTAACAGTGTGGATTAATGTTCCTTAAAGTGAGATATTAGTCGCCTCTATAATTATGTTTTCAATCATTAAACAGTTATATGAATATTTTAATATAATGGCTCATCCTTTGCTTGTTTGCACCTTTTTCTGTTACGACCGTGACATCAATCACATCCTGTAAATAAAGGAATAAAAACAAAGAGTCCTTCAGTTTTGATCACGTTGGCTTTATTTCAGTGAAACCCACAGCACAGAGCTCGTCCTGCACCCAGAATAAAACTAATTCAGAGGGGATTCATCCAATCAAATAAACCCGATCGTCCTCATTGATTTCTTAGTTGATGGTATTTATCTTTAACTCTGCAGTTTTTCCTGCTGGAGCCTCACTGGTTCTTCAGGTGTTCGTTTCTCTTTGTTTCGTATAAATTAGATGTTAGAGGTGGAAATGTTGACATCACAAACACAGGTGAGAGGGTTCAATTTACTACATCCTGTTCACTCTACACTTTTTTTCATAGTTTGTTCATTTTTACATGTTTTTGTATCAATGTGGTTCAATTCATCACTTGAATATTTTTATTTTTCCACTTTTTTCAGCTTAAATGTCACCTGCGTTGTTTCAGTTTTACATTTCCTTCCTTTTATTTCGACATCTTCATCCTCCCACTTTGTTACACTTATAAAATATCTTTTTTAAGATCTACATCTACTCATTTTTTATTTCATTTTTTGAAGTTGATCTAAACTACTTAACATCCATTAAATAATTTAAAAACAATAAACACGTGTTGTTTACTGCCAGGCTGTTTCGACCCTTGTGAGAAATATCCTGTTGATAACTGCAGTTTTTGTGCCTCATTTTCCAGTAGCGTCCACACACACACACACACACACACTCATTCATACTCTTATTTGTACAGATCCATGTCACACACTCTGCTTTGTTACATCTTTGTACACAAACTTTGTGGATTCACAGTGACGTTTTTGTTTGACTCAGACACAGATCCATCCTCCTCCAACAATCCAGCCTTTCTTCATCCACCTTTTCCATAAATTTAAAACCTCCTGAGATCACTTTGGATCACATAAGCTCTCTTTTTTTTTTTGACTCGCCCGAAATAGATTAATCCTGAAGATGTTTAAGAAAATATGTTGAACGGGCTCCTTTAAATCACTTCCAGGAACATTCAAGAAATAAAATTCATGAAAAAAAAGTGCACATCGACCTTAAATTCTCTTTTTATCTAAACTTTCATATCAAATGGATCTTCTTGCATTTCCCCCTTTTTTCTGACTTGTTTATTCTTTCTTTGGAATTAATTTTTCATTTCAGTTTTAACTTGATTCTTTTAAGAAGGAGCAGACATGATCCACATGTTCTCCAGAGGTTAAACCCTCCTCACTCTCCTCTTCTCGTCTCTTCTACGCTGTGATGATCTGTGAAGGAGCCGCGCTGCTCTGGGTCTTCTGCTGCTGCTCCTCGTGAGCCGGCGTGTTGCGGTGCTGCTGGCGGCGCGGCGCGTGGCGAGGCGGCAGGGTCAGGGTGCAGCAGGAGACTCCCACCGTGGGCTCGGGCAGATCCTCCGCCCTGGACCAGCTGTCGGTCGCCGGGTCGTACTTCTGCACGGCCGCCTTGTAACGCTTCTCCGCCTCGTTCCAGCCGCCGAGCAGGAAGAGCTTCTCGTTCAGCGCCGACAGCCCGGCAGTGCTCACGCCGAGAGGGAGAGGAGCGGCCCGGCTCCATGTGGCGCTCTCCGGGGAGAAGACCTCCACAGAGACGACATCCACTCTCTCACCCCCCGGCCCCAGTTGGCTTCCTCCCACCACGTACACCTTCCCTCCGAGCGTTGTGGAGCAGTGCCAGCCGCGCGGTGTCTCCATGGAAGCGCACTCGCTCCAGGTGTCGGTCTCCACCTTGTAGCACGCCACAGAGCGGGAGTAGGCGCAGTTGATGTAGCCGCCGGTTACCAGGATGTCTCCAGAGGGCAGGGTGGCGCTGGAGTGGCAGCAGCGAGGCGTCTCCATGGGCGCACGCATCTGCCAGGTGTTAGAAGACGGCAGGTAGCTCTCGGTGGTGGCGAGCAGACCCTCCACGTTGCGGCCGCCGATGGCGAACAGGCGGCCGCCGCTGGCTGCCAGAGAAAAGTGGGTGCGGCGTTGACGCATGCTGGCCAGGTGGAGCCAGGTGTTGAAGCGAGGGTCGTATCTAGAGGAAGAGAAGAGCAGAGAGGGAGAAGTGGATCAGGTCTCCAGATTTTTAACCTCGGGGTTGGGACCTGAAATGTCTCCTAATTGGTAAAAAAAAAAAAAAGACTGAGTATTTTTCATTGTTAAATTAAAACACCACACACAATCTTAAACAACTGTATTCTTTACTTTTACTTTCTGGAATATAAATCTAGTTATAAAAATGCTGCATATAAAACTATTTAAGCTGGCGCATCTTAATTGACGGCCATGATAACGTGACTGTACAGTTATCGCTACTTGAGTTTTTCGCTTCAACCTGTAAAAACACAAAGTTACAGTCAGAAGGAGGAAACAGAAAACAAATGGAAAGATTCCTTTGCCCGCCTCGTCTCGTGAAGACAGTTCTGAGAGGAACCAAGACACTAGGATGGCGTATTAAAAAAAAATCATTAAAGAAAACTCTGAATTTCTGGGTTAATGAGGTCACAAATTTTTGAGTTTGTAGATATTCACAGATTCAGCTTTCCCCATTTAATAACTCATTAGGGTAGTGTTTTGTTTATCTGTCACTACTGACTGTAAAATCAATTACTCCCTGGGGATAATGAAGAAACCTTGAACCTTGAAGCCATTGAAAGTGATGACGATAGACCAAAATGTTCTGTTATGTGGTAACTACCTGTCGTCCCAGGAGGTGAGTTATCTCATTGCGAGGAAAATGAAGCCACACACTTTAGCTGAGGCATTAATTATAGAAATAGAATGTCTCTGGGTTTTTCAGAAATTTATGACGTAAACATGGAGTCACAGCCCAAATAAGGTTGGGAACCAGTGTTCCAAGAAGTTTCAGAGAGTTTTTGGTTGACCCCGCCTGGTTCGTACCTGCTGAGCGTGCTGACCGCGTGCTTCGCCTGGTTGCGTGCGTCGTTCTGGTCTTCTCCTCCAGCCACGTACAGGAATCCGTCCATCACAGCCACGCACTGGTTGAAGCTCTTTGCTGGGAGTTGGGTGAGGTGACGCCATGCGGCTCCAACATCACGAGGATCCCTCCACAGCACCTGAACCACAAGGTCAAAGGTCGGTGAGGGATTATGTTTCTTCTAAAGTTAGAGAACAGGGAAGATAAAATCACTGACCTCTCTGCTGAGAGCTCGCTCTGTGAGCGAAGGTCGCCCCCCGATGGTGAGCAGAGTCTGCTGACCCGCTCGGACCTGAGTGCGTCTGGACTGAAGGGTGTTCTGCTGGTACGGCAGGAGGTGGTAGTTCATAGCGTCCACCAGCAGGCGGTGACACTGAGGGTCCATCATCATCCGAGGCACCGGCTGGATTTGACTCACGAGCTCGCTGGCTGGGATCGTCTCGAAGCGGATGTGAGACAGAAGCTCAGCGGCGTGAGCCTGACGAGAGGCATCGAAGTCGAGCCACTTCATGGCCAGCTGAAGAAAAAGAGAGAGAGAGAGAGAGACTGTTGTTAGACAGAGCTTTTACCAAAGTCAAAACTTTCTATTTGTTAACTATTCTTTTGGTGATTCCTGTAAAAAAATTAAGTGTCATCACACCTGTGGTCAGATTTCTGCAGTGTTACATGTTGCGTAAACATCAGCAAACTCTGCTTCTGACCAAGGAAACTGTTCTCCATTAAGGGGGGATATAGGGAAAATATGTTTTTATGGCAGGATCAGGATCTGGATTTTATCAGGGTTGTTTTTCATATCAAACCTCTGAACCCCAACCCCACAGGCAGAAGCAAAAAGAAAAAGAAACTCTTATTTTTGAATGACTGGCATTCAAAAACTGTTTAGCCAATCAAAAACCTCAAAAAACTGGCATGATCGTCAGATTTCTCTGAGGGCACCTGAATGTATCACGATTGACATCAGCAACATGAACTAACAGAGCAGAAAAGACGTGAGACTTTCATCAACACTGCCTTGATTCTCATGTTCTTTGTGAAAATTAGCAAACAATAATCAATCTGCTTTATTTAAATTCTGTAAAAGAAATTCTACATTTTTTCTACTTTTATTAAGCCCTAAATTATGCATACAGGCCCCTTATTAACATTTAAAAAAATAGAAAGATACTTAAAATGTACTGTAACGACCAAAATTTTCCCCGTTTTTCTAAAGCTTGAGGCTATCTGGCAATGGTTGCTTACACGTAGTCCTTATTTTTTTTAGAAATTCAAAAGGATGAAATCAGACAAAATCTGTTTCTTTGTCCTTTCTTATTTTGAAGATTTATAGTTTTTAAATTTTTTACACTGCATGAAGACATATGTGAGTTACATCAGGTTATAGCCATGGTTTTCCTGAATTTATAGAGGTGTAGGACTTCACTTTTCAGAGAAAATGACCAAAAAACTGCTTGGAATCCCCAAGGATTAGACTATTTTGAGCAGCTAACAACATTTTTTGCCCTTTTCCGCACCAATTTTCACTGTTTCTACAGGATTTCATAACTTCGATCAAGTTCGAGCAACTCTCACATTTTCACATCATGAAAAAAAACACTCATTTAAAGACGTCAGCTGTAAGAGTTGTTGAGTTTCTGCACAGTGAACAGAGTTTTAGCATCACCCATATGGATGAGTGAATGTTACAAGATCTATTTGTTTTTTGTCTATGACCTTGATAGAAACTGTAACTGTACACATCATTTAGAGCATGATTTATTGTTAGTGCTGTGATTAATATGTTGAAAGATTAAAGTAGGGGGCCGTATGGTAAACTATATACACAGACAAACATTTGGTTCAGTTTATAAATAAAACCTTCATCCCACCGCTCCCTTCAGCTGCTTGTCTATTTCAGTCCGCCATGTATGCGTGTTGTTTATTAATAAACGAGCAGTGTCTTAGTATACAGTGAGTTAAATCTGTTCTCAGTCCACCTGCAGGTGACTCGCTTTGATACATGGATCTGTATCCTGCTCTGAACAGATGGTCTGGGGTCTGTTTTTGGGACCGGATGGAAATAGAAAGAGGGTAGATGAGTTTGGCTAATACTGGAAGCAGCCCCGGAAAGACCTTGAATTTCCTTCCAATTTAGATATTGAATATGAAAATGCTTCCAATAATTAATGGGAAACAAACTTTAAAGCCAAATACGAATAAAACCGACAGAAACATTTCTTGGGGTGTCAGAAGTTCAGATGTAAACGAGAACGTTCAGATCATATTTCAACCCAGTTTTCCAAATTTTAACCTTTGACCTCTTAGACAAGGTTTGACGTCTGACCTGGAAAGCGGTGACCTCTGACGGCAGCAGCAGAGAGTCGTCCTGCAGGAAAGCAGTGATCTGCTCCAGGGTCAGCTGAGTAAAAAGCGGGGTCTCGGCGAACTGCACAAAGTTCTCCAGGACGAAGCGGCGAGCGGCGTCGCACACGGGCAGCAGGCCGTAAGCCGCGGCGATGTTCCAGATGTAGACGCAGGTCTGCACGTTGAGCTCGGCCAGCAGGAAGTCCATGCACATCTTCAGCAGCTGAGGGATCTGCAGGGTGGCGGCGGCGGAGGCGGTGCAGCCGATGGTGTAGAGCGACATGTGGACGCGGCCCAGGTAAGCGAAGGTGATGACGTTAGCGAGGCCTGCAGTCACACGGAAGGACACAGGCTGAACTCAGTAACTGTTTTCTAACATAATGATGATATTAACTAAGACGTGGATCTGAAACATGTTGTAGCAAACCATTAAATTCAGATTTCCACCTGTTAAGTTTCCCTTCAAGCTGATTAAATGTTGAAGATTACCGTAGTCTCCAAGATCAAATATAGTTTCTTTTTGGCATATTTATCTTTATTTGGTATCAAGTAAAGTGACTATTTTTCTTTTCTGGGTTTTTATCAGGTCTTAGTGAAGAAAATGTCAGGTGATTGACTCAAGCCCCAGATGAAATCTTCAAGCTCAATTTTCCTGTCATGTCACATGAAAAAGTAAGAAAATCCTCAGAAGGGAGCAAGCCCATTAAAAGGTAAAAGTAAAATCATCTGAAGGGGTCTGAGATCTTGTCTGCAAATTAGAAGAAAGTCCTGAAGACTTGAGAATGAAATAATGTTTATGATCTTGTAAATTTTATTGCAGTATGAAACAGAATTTTTGGTGTTTTCTAACTGTACTGTTTACTATATTCTGCAAAGCATAACTGCAGGACAAAGTTTTATGAGGTGCAGTCAGGTTGACGTACCCAGTGGTGAGAGGGAGGGCAGCTCCAGGCGCTTCATGCTCGGGTCTTTGGCCAGAATCTCCCTGAAGTACTGACTGACGGAGGAGATGACCAACTTATGAACATCGAAGGCTTTTGTCTTACAGGCCAACTCCAGATCAGTCAGGAACCTGAGGAAGAACGAATAATAAAGAGCTTACAAAACAGTTCCTGTATCATAATCAAATCTATGTATTAAGGGTCTTTGAGTTTAGAAAAGCATTTAAATAGGGATATAATAAGGAGAATGGTCAGATTTACCGAGCAATTTACAATACAACAATGTCATATTAAAAAATTATGTGATATATATTTGTGAACCATGTACATACTAAGTCACTGTATTGTATCACACTCATATTTCAGTATATTGTATTACTATTGTAACGCATTGTAACACTGAGGTATAATTGGATATCAATGTAACTGTGGATATTGCAGAATACTTGTACGGTAAAATAGTTTGATGTGATATAGCAAGCAAATAAATACAGTTAGAGTCTGATTTATGTTTTATTATAGTGCTTTTTAAACCTAAACAACTGCAATTACACTTCATCATTATTGTACATAATCTTAATTTAATTTATTATGAAGTATCTTGATTACGAAATAAAGAAACATATGATACTCAACAGAATTTGTCTTGTGCTGATTGCATTAGATATAAAATCTTCATGAAGTGGACATAATCATAGCATTATTATTGTTTTTTGTGCATATTAATAGTAACCATAACTTGCTGAAGTATATTTCATTATCAGATTTTATATTATTACCCTAGCAATTAGACATTCGGTCAGTTTTATATCTCAATTTTATGTAGTTTATTTGTATTTTACCTCTGTTTAGCATTTAATGTGGCCATTTTACAGTAATGTACACATTATATTGTACTGTATTGTAATATCATACATTAATTTTCTTATGTTTCAACTGATTCAAAAGTTAACCCTTTTTTTTTTTTTTTTTGCATGTGTTTTTATTTAATAACATATTACTGTAAATGTATTGCTTTCTCCCGTTGTTGTATTATTGGCTAACTGCATTGTATTGCATTAAACTGGATTTTCCTTCGTTTTGTTGTTTTATATATGAGTTGGCTGATATATTGTGAGTTGTGATATATTTATTAAATCATAATTATCCTGTTTTGTGTCATATCAGAGTTGTGTAGCTTCAGTAATGACATAAAAAGTGTTTTAACGTACTTCTCCTGGCGCATCTTGCTGAACTCCTCCAGAACCGCGTTTCCGTGCAGGGGTCGGGTCAGTTCGCTGCCCAGACCGAGGCCTCTCTCCCCGGGCTTGATGACGGGAGGGGGCAGCGGCAGCGGCAGGTTGAGGCTGTTCAGCTTCGCGATGTCTAGCGCCGCCATCTGCTCGATCATCTTCACCCCGGTCTCCACCACCACGACACCGTCCCCGCGGCTCTCCACCTTCAGCTGCACGGGCGCGAGCTCCGGGGCAGTTTCCGCCGCCGCCGCGAGCTTCTTCTGGCGCGGGGCCTTCTTCTTGGGCGCCATCTTTGGTTTTTGGTAACGGTTAGTTTTCTTCAGTTATTTGTTTTTTCTGGACTAAGTTTGCACTGGAGTGACTTAACTTCTGTTTAGTAAAATAAAATAGCAGAACTTTTCTGTCTTTAGCTGGATGTAGTAGCTCGACCAACACGATTGATCAATGGACGGACTGGTTTAGGATTTCGTTGATGGTTTCACTTCAACACAGCACACAGCACCTGAAACAAGAAAAATATAAGATTTTAGTCCAGTAAACATGAGGGTGTAAAGACATATTCTATCTTTCAATACACCAAATGCTTCAGTATATATGCTGTGTATTTTACCCTCATAGTATATTGAAAAAGTGTCTTACGGAAGGGTATCGTGGTCTTTTAAGTCTTAAGTTTTTCCTCTGGTTACTTAGTAGCTTTACATAATTTACAGTCATTTAAAAAAAAAAAATCAATATTTCTCACAAATCTTTATTTCAGCTGCTGTCAGAAACATTTATTTATTTAACCCTTATTTTACCAGGAGTTTTCATGGAGATAAAAAAAAATCTGCCAGGGTGTCCTGGCCAAGACAGCAGCACATGATGTTTCATAGTCAGCCATACAGTCAATGTCACATAAAAACAATAACAAGAATTTATTTTAGCTGCTGTCTCTTTAAAGTTCCCCACTTCACAAACCCTCTTTCCTCTGATTGGCCCAGCCCTCTGGAGGCCTGTAACAGCTGAGCTATGAGCAGACCTTGGTGTTTGGGGCTCACCCCTGCAAAGTGTCATGGACCAGTTAGAAGATCCTTATGTTTCCTACATTTCTACCACTGTAACGATAACTTTATGCTGTGTTTAGGATGGAACATTAATAAGTTTACAGATAGATTGAGGGATTTCTACAACATGTGGACAGTTTAAAAATCTGCGCTTGTCTGTCCCAACATCCAGCACCTGGTGGTCATTTAAAGTAATACAGTCGGTGCTGATAGTGATGCTTACTTCAGTGTAAGTGCTGCTGTAATATGAAACTCTAAAATCTGAATGAAAGCCAGTCGAGCTGTAACTTTAGTTGTAACTTGTTTCATCACAGAAAATGGATCTTTCACTCACATCCCTCTACTCAAACATCATAACTACAAATGTGTTCATGATTCACTCCGTCCACCACCTCCCCCTCTACCTCCCCCTTCACTCTGAGTCTGAACTTGGCTCTTTTTAAATAGCACCAGAGGCCTCCACACATGGACAGAGCGAGGACGAGGAGACAGGATTGCATGAGGCGAAGCAGCAGCAGCTGTCACTGGTGTCATATGAAGAGGAGGGGCTCACAGTTACAGATCATACAGGCTATTTAAGCTCCTGCAGTCACTGTTTGAACTGTTAAAACAGCAACACCTCACGCCAAGGACACTTTATAACCCCATTACACCACAAATTCATTGAATGTACAGGAGATGTCAATAATCCTGGATGGATCAAACATTTGGTGTCACGTGACAGGAGCAGGGTCTCTGCAAACGTGACTTTCATGGAGGCACTGAGACATTAAAAACACGTGTGCACCTGATAAAGTCAGTGACAGGATCAGCTGGACACAAGAGGGGCACAATAAAGATGTAAAAACAACAGTGGATGAGGATCAAAATGTCATTCATCCATAAACTCAAACATGAAAAATGTACTCTGATTGGTTTAAGTTATAATTTTACCAATAAATGGCAAAATGTTTCAGTCTCAGAGCTCAGAAAACCATCATGTGTTCAAATCCTCTATAAAGTCAACTTATCAGTTCCACATTGACAAAGAGACCCAAACAAGATAAAATCCTACTTTCAAAATCTATTTTTTATCATGCTTCAAAGTGAAAAATCCTCATGTGATCTTTTTTAATACATTTAATGTGATGGTTTACACTTAACTTGAGTCTACTGCTTTCTCATAAGTTGCTTTTGTTTATTGTATGATTTTCTTGGGGTTTTTAACCGGTGTTCATTTCCTGTTTTATTTTGTTGACTTTTCTTGTTTTATTTTTTTGATCCCTGTGTGTCTGGTTTAGTTTTACTTCCTGCCCTTGTGAGTTTCCCTCCACTTCGATTACCCTCATTAGTTTCACCTGTGTCCGCACCAAGCGGCAATCCCCGGTCTAAAATAAGAAACCGCTTTGGCCCGAAGAGCTCATTTCTGTACTGGCATACACTTTATGAAAGGTGAATTTTTTCATTATTCATTATTTTCAAAGTTATTAACTTGAGTCTGGTTTTTACCCATCGCTGCCAAAAATGTGATATTTTTACACCTAGCTTTCTTGTGAATTACAAAATTGTCTTAAATACTTGAATTTGATTGGACCAAACCCTAAAACAACAGTAAGTGATGCCAGGGTTAACCTCATCAGAACGAGGCATTTTACCTATGTCTGTTGACACTGTGGCAAAAACGTCATTTTCAATCAACATACAAAATCGAACAGCTAAATAAGATGGCGAACACTTTAACATTGGATCTTGTCTTAAAACCAAAGCAAAGGTAGACAAGCTGCTTCATCTCTGAGCTGCCAATTACTACAGAGGGACACAAATCATAATCCATTGTGAAAACTCATAACAGTTTTTACAGTTGTAACATTTAAGCTGAAAAAAGACAGAAACCTGTACATAAATATTCCTGCAGGAGTTCTGTTCACCTTGTTTAACTTTATCTTTGACAGGAATGTCCAGTTTAATGTGATTAATCAAATTAGCTGACGAAATCATCTTTAAATCATCAATATTTGAAATCAAGTCTGAAACATGAGAAATAGGTTCATTATCATGGTACAGGAGAGAATATAAAGTGAAATAAAAGTCTAAAGACTGGAAATACACCTGTTACTCGAAAGCAGACTTAAGTAATTGAAGCTAAATCACTGCAGATAAAATAAAAACAAATGTTTAATCACGTCCTCTGCGACATCACCCTGAAACTTATCGCCTCTATCTTTCTTCTGTGGCATGAAAATAATCTTTGCTGAGTAGAGATCAGACTTCGGAAATATCTGGAACCAAGGTCAGAGCAGAAAGCAGCTGCTCTGTCATCAGCCACGAGACCCAGACCCCAACCCTGCACCACCTTCATCATCACTATCATCATCATCATCACTGACAAATGTACTGTAAATAACAACAGCGTCTCATTTCACAACAACAGCACCATCGCTTCAATGGCAACCTGAGGGCAACACAGGGTTTGAAGTATTTAAAGCCTTTGTACGTCTCTATGAAATTAGCTACAAATACTACAGAGACAAATTGATGTTTTTCTGAGCATCACTGTAGAACAAAACTGATAGTAAATATAGAAGAGAGAGCAGAAATTTTGCTTTCATAATATCAGTATGTCTGCATCTGTATATCAAAGCAGACATCTCACTGCGCTAAAAGTTAAAAAAAAATTACCCACTGTGTGTAAAAATCAAAAGGTTTCGAGTTTCCTTGGATAATCTTTTTGTTTCATTTATATTCATGACAGTTTTTATGTTGTTTTATGTCTGTTTTGGTTACAAGTTTGGAAAACTTAAGGCTTGCAGGAGTTCTTTTCAATGTAACCTGACACAAAAAGGTCACAAGTGTCAGTCGGGGGTCAGAAATTTCTCTGCTGACCCAGAAACAACATGTAAGAACATTATATAAGATATCATGTATGTGATGTTCAGCCACAGTGGCGGCCTAGTAAACTTCAAGTATCCAATGTTACGGAAACGAAGGCTCACTTTGAGTCATGACAGTCGATTAAAACATATGTGCTTCAGGTTAAAGTCAGCTTTAACTTACAGCTTCTGGTAACCAAAAGACTTTATTTACAATCTTCACTGCCTCTGATTACAGCTCAGTTAACTCTTCTGCTTTTCCTTCTTGGTTCCAGGTTCTTCTATCGTTTCATTTTCCATCGCAGTAAAAACCACAAACACAGGAGTCGTTTAGCTGTCAGATCTTTGACGTTGTGGCTACTAAGTTTAGCGTGTGTCTCCTAGTCGATGAAATGCTTCCTTAGCACCTCCAGACACTTGTTTCTGTTCATTCTTTGGTTCCACTCTGGGACAATAAGTTAGCACTCAGTAATAACATTTTCATTAAACTTGGAATTGCACAAAACCTAAATATCACAACAAAAACGGTAATGGAAACACTAAATTTCAATTAAAACTTTTACACTTTGCATGAGGTGGTTTTTCAGACGTTTAGTTGTTGAAGTTCTCTTTTTGCAAAAACGCCACCAGACACTTGCTCCTTTGTCACTACTGGTTTCCATGGAGATAATGGATCTTGTGCAACTAAATCCTTGATTGAATTGAATTGAGTGGTATGTCGAATATATGCTAGATCATCACAAAGTTTTGAATCCACAACTCCCCCGAGAACTCCTCAACTACCATCCTCTCCCAGAAATCCCTAGTACGTATCCGCTGCCACACTTGCGCACTCTCATATTTAAACACCTTCTGCTTTCATCTGTTGACAACATCACCAACAACAGTAACGCCCATCAAAATAACAGTTGGGGTATCCATGGTTACCGCCTGTTACGGTCCTCCTTCCTTCTTCCAAACCCTGCAAATTGTATCTAGAGGAACAAGATCTTACGTAAAGATGTTTACGTGGAAACATTGGCAAGGTGCAGTTGTACTTTATCAAAACTTCAGCTTATATTTCTTGAAAAAGTGTAATGGAAACAAAGCTAGAAAGGTCTTGGCTTCGCATCTGACAATGAGAGGGTGTAAAGTCATGTTGTCTATATTTATAAACAGTGACTGTGTCTGACCCAGCAGGGGGTCTGCAGTGTTGTAGCACCACTTTTAATTATCAGCTTGGCTTGCTTCTACTTCCACCTCAGTGAAATGGTAACTAAGTAGCAGGCACTGTTTACTCTGACTGATTTAAACCAGAAATGACACAAAAGGTGTCGGCACAGAACGTGTTTTGTAGAGTTTCCTTTGACTAGAATAGAGGAAGGTCCCCAATTACAGACCCGTATCATCCATCTTTTTGGTGCCCTTCTGTTGGAGTGCCAGACATACTGATCTGATCCAAGAAGATGGAAAAACTACAGTCTGATGATCAGCCGAAATAATTGTTACTTCCTGTACGACAGCGGTAATAAAGAACAACTCAAAACCCTGCCATGTTCAAATCTCCAGCTGACCTTTTCAAGACCACTTTATTTTTGTTTACGTTTTAACTCCTTCGTTGGATTTTTTAGCAGAGTACACTGTGAGTTGCTAATGCTGCATCTGGTTTACACACCACCTACCATGATGGCTGTGAAAAAGCAAACAGAATCTGGTTTTTCCAATCCGACTTGTACCAAGCTGTACTGATTCATACTGGACCGCTTCATGGAAACAAGGCTGAATTCACTTTCTTTAAACTCAATTTTTGGTCTGCACTACTCCTGAAAGGAAATTCGAGTGTTTGATGTTGATCTACGTTAAACCTCACCATTGTCATCGGTGGGTCACAGTCATAGTCATTTCCTGTCGCAAATAAACATCCTGATAAGAGAGGCTACAGGAAGTCAGAATAATTACTTTGCGTATGAGGTGTTACAATTGTTGCAGAGTCATAAATTAATTTGTGTTTGTGCTTTTTAATTGGGATGCAACATTTTCCAAATTTTACCAGAGGCTTAACCTAAAGGGAGAGTGGACCATTCACACAAACACTCACAATATGGACATTTAAGAGAGATTATGATGAGCAAGGAAGCCCCAGAGAAAATTCACATTATAAGGCATCAATCGAACCAGGAACCTTCTTGCTTTGTGGCAACAGCACTGAACACTCACCACCTTTTTTTTTAAAAAGTCTTTTTTGTACACACAGACAAAGAAAAACAGCATCCTGGATGCCTCCACTTAAACCCTGTCTCTCTGCAGCTGTAGCTGAAATTCTTCTGTCTATCTCCGGAGGGTATTTATAGGTGCTGACAAACACAACATGCATGTGTGTGTGTACATGTGTGTGTGTTTTACAGCTAAGGACTAAAGAAAGAGAAGGACTATCACCCCCTGTAATGCAGTAATAACCACTTCACCTTGTTTACACTTCCCAGGTTGACACTAATAAAAGTTACTAAGTTATATAATGAAAGTATTTATGTATCGTTTGATTTTTAGTGCTGGTTCCATTTAGAAAAGTCAAAATATTACACAAACAAAATGCACTTAAAGTATCTAAGGAAACGTTTTTGTTTGGCATATTAGTTGTAGTATTTTACAAGTGATATTGAAAGACTTAACGCTAACATGTTTCACTCCTGCAGGGGGGACCAGAGGTTATTTTTACTCTTCCATGCACTGAAACTCTAACCTGAAACTTGTCATGTTTTACATACCCATCATTCATTTTATGAGTGAAATCTTCAACTTTTTTTTCTGCCTCTTTACACTGCCGTTCCATTTTAAATCAGTGGAAAATGTATTACTTTTTGTTTCTATCTAACTATTTGAAAGCAGTTTTTTACAAGTTTCATTGCAGATTTAATGCAGATGAGCCCTTCTACTTATAATTTTTGTCGTTCATATTTACTGTTATGAGTTTTTATTGAAGAAATTCATGGGTGGAGGATTTAATATTTCCTGCCCCCCCCCCAAAAAATATTTTTGTTCACTTTAAAAGTGAATGATCTTTGATGGTTTGCACCACTTACACATTTGCTGCAAACCATCAGCGAGTAACAGGCCTGATTATTACTTGAAGTATTTTCTCCAATTTAGAATAAATCTTGAATGATACAAAAAGTGCAAATACTCCTTTTACCTCTCTTTTTCTCCTGGTTCTTTCAGTTCTTCTGTCTTTTTTCGTTCTCTTCTCCTCTCTTTAGGCCTTCTTTTACGCTCTTTCTTTTGTCTTTGTTATTGGTTCCTCTTTGCTGTGTCCCTCCGTCCTCTGTCAGTCTGCCAGAGTGCTGTGTGTGTGTGCGTGTGTGTGTGTGAAGTGTGTCAATATCAGCAGGGTATCAGGGTCCCACCTGATGCTGTGACGTAGGATTTCAGCCCCCCATGAAATCCAACCACTCCTCCCTGAGATCACACCAGATCCTCTTCTTTCCACCTCCTATATCCACCTCCATCTCCAAATACAGGCAGCCAGTGTCGCCCTCCCCTCCCAAAAATATCTCCGAGGAGGCGGGCCTGAATATCCTCCTCCATCACCGCCCTCCTCCTCACGTTAATGATCTGAAGGTTTCAGCTCTTAGACTTTGGTTTGATCTCATGTGAGTGTGTTGTTGTGTTTTAACTTTATTACAGTTCTGACACTCAAAGCACTTTCTAACCAACCACTCAAAAAACCACACAGTAAAAGTACAAGCCTTAAACCTCAGGTACACTATCTGAAGAAAACAGACCCTGACCATTAATTCACAAGAGAATGTAGAACCATTTAGATTACGACGAAGTATTATCACATTTTATTTCCCCCCTGTATATACATCAGTTTCTGTTACTCTTGTATTACGTGTGAAAATCTCTTTACAGAAAACAGTCAGTGTTGCCAGTCATGTCAGATTTGCGCTTTTGACTCCATGAAGGCATCATTTGGTGTTATTTTACAAATGAATACCAAATCATGTTAGCTGGGATGTTTTCAAAAAACAAATATGGTTCTGTGGCAACGGCACAATCTTGTACAAACGTCCAATAATACACCAAAAAGAGAACTCTGAGCTGGAAAGTAAACAAAGGGAGGAGAATTCCTAAACTACAACCAAACCCCAGGTTCAGGGACAAAAGTCACAAACAGTCACGACCAACAAAAGCCAGGTAGTTGATTTCTAGAAACAGAAACATTAGTTTTATTGGTTGTGTGTTATGATTGATTTTGACAAGCTGCTTTCCCATGTAAAAATGATTGATTTCAGTTTTGATATCAGTAATTGTGGCACTATATTTACTTGGTATCGGATCAATACTAAATTTTGCAGTATTGCACACCACTAGTGGGATTATTTATTGTGGTTTTGGTCTTAAATTTAATTCAAGGTGGCATAAAGGGTCTAATAATGGCTTAAATTCATTCGTCATTCATTGTTTGTATGTTGTTGTTATATCTGTTTTTTATTGTTTTGCTTTTTGACCTTCTGTTCAGCAACCTTGGGTGTCCTGGAAGGCGCTTTTAAATAAAATGTATTATTATTATTATTACTAGTAGTAGTAGTATTAAATTTGACTTGCTGAAATCTGCAGCGTTTAGAAACAATCTTTTTTGCACTGCTTATCTCATTTAAAATCTTGGATTATGAAAAGTTATATGAAATCCAGACTATTTCAAGATTACTTATAAAGACTTCACATGGTTTTTAAAGTTTTTTTTTTTTTTTTAAATCCATCTTAATCTCCGACATAAATAGTTGCTTAGTTCAAAAGCCATGTTACCAGGTCTCATGGTAATTTTACGTGAGAGCTAACTCAGCGTTTTCAGGGGGGGTTAAACTGGCAGGTGTTTCTTACGTGCTGCGTCAGCTGAACCGTGACGTAGTTCCGTCTTTGTCTGTTCTCTTCAAGTAAAAATCTCAGGCTTTCCCCGTTAAATCTGGAAATTTTAGCTCTAAAAGGACGTGTTATTTTATGTGTAGACGATAATGTTTGGTTATCTGATAATGTCCCTGTCTCTCATGAGCCGTCACTAAACTAACGGAACCCCCCCCTCTCTCTGCGCAGCCTGGATGAAGTAGTTTCCGGGCGACAGGCTGCCAGCAGTAAACATGGCGGAGGAACTGCTGGACACAGTGGACAGACTTCAGTCCCGGCTCCAGGAGAATCCGGAGCCCAGAAAGGTAACAACTAAACAGGTCGATACGGACAGCGTCGGTGTTTAACGTCCGCTGTTTCCCGAAATCCGTCAGTTTATCTCAGGTGCTCGAAACGAAGCCGAGGCTGCGGCAGGTTTCCTGAAGTCGCAACCGTTTTTTAAATGATGCGTTTAAGGGCTGCTCTGGGCCTCTGTAAATCTGACATTCCGATACCTATCAGTGTCATTCAAATGGGCAAGTTTAGATGACATTGTCTGTATATGTCAGAATTGTAACAGTTGAGTGTTTGTGGCTAATGTTGCAAATTATAATAAGTACAGATACCATGTAAGTATTGATCAGGTCTATATGCATTTCAGAATCAGAATCGTCTTTATTTGTGAAGTATTTTGATAAGGAATTTGACTTTAACTGAACTATCTCTGTACAAACTTGCATGAACAAAATATTAATTACCAAATACATAAAGATTAAAGATTAAGTAATTTTTGAAAAAATATAAAACTTTCATATAATAAAAGAAGAAGAAATACAACCCTTTTGAGTGAAACAGTGAAACGAATAAGGACATTACATGTATCAGAATCAGAATACTTTATTAATTCCCCCTGGGAAATTGATCTTGTAGTATACAGTTACTCCATTCAGAAAGTGTTAGAAATATAAGAAAGTTCCAATAGCATAAGTGTCTTACCTAAAATTGAAATCTAAGCTTGAAAATACTGAATAACATATAATATAGAATAGAACATTAAGTATGTACAGTCTACCTAAAATGTGTGGTATGAGATTGGTGTGGAATACAACAAAGAATAAAGAAGAAAACACAAAAACAGGTTGTAGTTGCTTATGAGCTTAGTGAGTTATAAATATTATAATGAAAGGTTTGATTGCCTTATTTCATAAAATAAGAATAACTGTTATTCATAATAGTTATTGTCAGTATGACATGTATGCCGATTCAACGTCTCGTCCAATATCCAAACAGGATTATTTTTATTAATTCATTTGCTGTATTTAATTTTTCTAAGTTTTAAACATCATTGTCACATACAAGGTTGTAAGCCACAATAATTTTTGTGATTAATCTATTTTTAAACAACTAGAAATTGATTTTTTTTATTAAATCTTGATAAATTATTTGCCTATTTCAACGTCCTCACAAATTTACTCATGTATATGAAATCTTTTAGAAAGTGGGGAGTGTGTAAAAAGCTGATTTATTTGTTTAAGGGCAACTCGAGAATTTGTTTTCTCTACGCACCAGTCAGTAGGTTTGAGACCCACATCAAAGCAAAATGTGAGCAACTTTCTATGCTTTTCTTGAAATTCTCAATTTTCCGATAGTCCGTGAACGCATCACCTGAGACGTCACGATATTTAAGGGCTTTAAACTTGTTTCAACGGACTTCTTAACCCTGACATGATAACAATAACACCTGTCAGCTTGGTTAAATATGTGTTTGTGTATTTCCTCTGTAAATTGTGTAAAATATAAAATAAATGGAAACGTTATTTACCTGAAGAGGAAGCCTGAGTAGCCGTTAGCCACTCGGCTAACAAACGTTAGAGCGTGAATGACAGAAACTGACTCCAGGCCTTTTATTTAACCTGAATCTGAATTATTAAAGTGCACAAATAAGACGTTTGTTACTGTACCGGGGTCTGATTGTTAAATATTTCAAAATTGAAAGCGGATAAGTAATTATTAACAATACTCGACCAACCCTTTGTTTACTTTCGCTGCTTAAATGTGCAGTGTAAACAAAGCAGCCCTGATCTGTGGAGAAAGTTTATTTTAATATGGGCTTAAATTGAGGTTCTTGGAGTTGTATTTTCATTGAAATGGTTGCTGTAGTGGTTTGGTAAATTTACAGAAATGTTGCTGCAGCCCTGCCCCGTTTTTAGGCCACGACACCATCCTGTCTCCAAGACGTGGGGCTGTAAATGAACATTACAACTTTTAATGTGGCCTCAAAAATAATAATAATAATAAAAAAAACATTAAAAAAAACATGATAAAGTCTGTTGTGACACATTACCATTTCTTTCTTATTACGTTTCAATAACAAGACCATGGAATCTCCCTACAAATCTGTTGTTTTCCTATATAAATATAAAATGTACTGTAAATCAAAACCAGTTTCATTTATTCATTTGCTTTTATATTCAGTTAAACTTGTCTGCCATAATGTTCCTGTATCATCAATACTCTATCTAGCTATATTTTTGCAAATAAGTAACTGTAATGTCAAGATATGCCACTGCTTTGTTTTTGTTTTTTGTTTTTCATTCATAATAGTCTTAATAAAACTCAACCTCCAAAGCCAAACAAAGAGACTCAAAGAGCTCCAATACTACCAGATAAAATCCTGACAGAAATTCTTCACGGGAAGTAATTTAATACAGAAATAATTGGAGCATAAAGTCACATAAATCTAAGATTGTTCTTCTGATAAAACCTTGAATGGTAACAGTAATTAAACCAGTCATACATGGAAATGCTCTGTTTGCTTAAGATTAAGTCCATAATCAACACTCAATTTTGGCCTATTTTGCATTTATGACACCTTTATCTTTTCTTCATGACCATTGATGCTCCTTGATAACTTATTTCCGCACCAGAATATGAAGTATCTTTATGAAAACAAAGGTATACATGAAGAAATATTCTTTGTTCTTTCAAAGTATGAATTATTTTTCCAGAAACTGTCCACTTTTTCACCAGAATTGTCTTTTACTTCACATTTTTTCTGTTTATTTTCCAGCTTTTAAAGACCCTCAAAAGACTGGGGGAGCTTCCAATGACTGTGGACATACTAGTGGTAAGGAGCTGTTGATTTAATCCTTTCAATTTCTGCCACATTGGTGAAATAGTTTGAATTCTAGTGACATGACAGAGAAGCTTGTTGTATCAATCCTTGACTGCAGTAAAACATCATTACTATTTGTTACTACCAGTAGCTTTCTTCAGGAACAAAATATCTCGCTGGGTCAGCATTTTTCTCCTGTCAGATGTGATTTATGGCGGTTATTAGTTTGGTCTTGACACGTTTCTTACTGAGCAGTTTAAACATCTACTGCTGCAGAGATATGATAACAGCACTGACTAAACACTGCAGCTCACAGGTGACACATGCAGACATAAAATATCACACATCAGACGCTGCTGTCAAGCATTCAAGGCTTCAACAACACAAACAAAGGCTCACTGACTTTGCTTTAATGTGGCTGACTGTACGTATTAATCTGTGCTTGTGTAACTGAAGAGTGTGTGTGTTTTTTCCCTCGTAGGAAACTGGTGTGGGAAAGGCTGTGAATTCCTTTAGGAAACATGAAGTAGCAGGGGAGGTGGCAAAAAGCCTCGTAGCCAAATGGAAGAAACTGGTTCCTCAGTCTGCAGACAGGTACGCTGACGCTCTGCACGCATGTGCTCAGACACACGCATGTGCTTAGACACGCATGTGCTCAGACACACTAACTGTACCGATGAGTGGAGCGCTCCACACTCTGATGGTAAACTGACTGTTCACCATGTGTCCGTTCTTGAGCTATAAATGAAAAAAATATATAATTTAGCTGAAAAACTGGCTGTAGGCCTACTGTTAGTTTTTTTTGCAGATAATTAGTAAAAAATTTTGAGATAAAAGTGAAATGAATGACATAAGAAGTCTACATTACTTGTTTCTATTTTTTTCCTCATAATCTTTACTTCATGATTCCAAAATATTGACTTTATTTAAAAATTTTAACTTTTTATTAACTTTTCACTGTTTTTATCTTAGAATTTTGACGTTTTCTCACAATTTTGACAATATCTCAAAGTTTTATTTTATAATCTTAAAATTTTGCATTTTATCTAAAAATGTCAACTTTCATCTCAGAACTGAATTCTTAGCTTAAAATTTCTACTTTTGATCATAAAGTTTTGACTTTCATTTCTCCTTATGTCGCTTTATAGTCTCACATTGACTGAATTATCAAAACATTTCAACTTTTGTTTTTACAAAAGTCGGACTTTTCATCTTAAAATTTCTACTTTTTATCTCATCTGTTTGACTTTGAGGTTCAGGCATCAGAATAATGCCAGTGGCCCAGTGCAGCAACTCAACATAAATATTAATGGTTTGTCAAACAAGTTGAGAAAAATCCAAACATTTTGGGAAATCTTATAAAATCCCCCTGGACATAATTTTTAGGCTGGAAAGAAGGACGTCATGTTCGGGCATAAGAGGACGTTTGGTCATCCCAGTTAATTTACCTCCTGTAACAGAAGGATGTTGCCGAAGTGCAGTCTTACTTTCAGTTGTGGTTTTTCATTTGAATACAACACAGTTGATTTTGAGTAACACCAACTCTAAACAGAGCTCGAATAAGCTCGTATTGTGCCTGTAAACAAATGCAGCACAGAAGCAGTCCAGACGCCAAGAAGCTGATACTGCATCTTAAAAGACAAAGCTCTATTCTTCTCTTCCAGAAATATAAAGGGATCCTTTTTTATTCAACAATAGCTTTCTCATTTTTATTTCAAAATCCTATCTCGAACTCCACCCTAAAGCCGAAGCTCTGAACTCCCACAACTCTGGAAGGGCTGTGAGCAGGGTTTCCAGATCTGACTGATGGTTTCTGGCCCAAATACAATGTAAAACCTGCGCACTTCAATTAAATCCAGCCCAAATGTTAACCTCTCAAGGAACACGTTAAATAAAGACGCCGGCAGCGTTTCTGTCTGTTGTTGATGTCTGACTTTGTCTTTGCATGGTAGAGTTTGAACTGTCACTTGTAGATGTAGTGATGAACTGTGTTAACCGACAATGGTTTTCTGAGGTGTTCCTGAGCCCACGTGTTAATATCCTTTACACAATGATGTCTTTTTTTAATGCAGCGCTGCCTGAGGGGTCAAAGGTCACGGTCATTCAATATTGGTTTTGGGCCTTGCTGCTTACGTGCAAAGATTCTCTGAATCTTTTGATGATATTATGGACTGTAGATGATGAAATCCATCAATTTCTGCAGTTGAACATTGAGAAACATTGTTCTTAAACTGTTGGACTATTTGCTCACGCAGTTGTTGACAAAGTGGTGAACCTGGCTCCATCTTTGCTTGTGAACAACTGCGCGTTTTGGGGATGCTCCTTTTATACCCAATCATTACACTTGCCTGTTTCCAATGAACCTGTTCACCTGTGGAATGATCCAAACAGCTGTTTTTTCAGCATTCATCAACTTTCCCAGTCTTTTGTTGCCACTGTCCCAGCTTCTTTAAGAACGTGTTGCAGACATCAATTCAAACTGAGTGAATATTTGCAAAAAACAATAGTTTATCAGTTTGAATAATAAATATTGTGTCTAGAGTGTATTTAATTAGATATAGGTTAAAGAGGATCATCAAATTATTGTATTTTGTTTTAAGCTTCTTCGCAGGAACTCGTATTGGCCAAAATGATTAAACAAAGACGCTTCAATGTCTGCACATCCTCCCTTCCCTCTCTGTTCCTGATACTTTCAGTTTATTTTGAAGTATTTATAACAAACAGTGTCTGATTTCTTCATGACTCATTTTCTCCGTCTGTCTCTCCACCAACAGTCACCACAAAGAGACGCCGCGGTCACACGGACACTCTCGAGGCCCGGACCCCGCTGACCACAGACGAACCAGAGAGCCGTCCCCTGACGAGCCCTCCTACATGGAAGAGGAGGAGGAGGAGGAGGAGGAAGAGGAGCCGAGGGGCTATCACACAAACTACTCCCCCTCACCTCCTCGACACGAGCAATACAGCCCTCCACAGAGAGGAGGATACCACTCGGACGAATACGAGAGCCCCGAGCCTGAGCCTGAACCCGAGCCCAGTCCTCCTCCTCCTCCTCCTCCTCGTAAAGACGTACGCCACGCCAAGCCAAGCAGAGAACCCAGCAAGAACCACAACCACAGTCACAGCAGCGACAAAAGCAGAGACAGAGACGAGGAAAGGCGACAACGACATGCACAGATGAGTAATGATCGAGGAGGAGGAGGGGGAGGTGAGGGGAAGAAACGCAGCGCTGACAGAGAGAGACAACAGAGTCCGGTACAGAAATCTGCAAAACACAACAAGAAGTCAAGCTCACATGAGAGTAAGAGGGAGGAGAAGAAGAAAGGAGGAGAAGATGGTGAGCAAGGAGATTTAATGTTTGGATACAAAATAGAAAAAGTCTCATAAGTCTGTTTTGAATTTCATTCATGAGACTCGAGCTTAACGCAAACTAACTCCCATGATTCACTGCCTTTCCTGACTCTCCTCTCCTCTGTGTTTTCAGGGCGTCCCCGGCCGCCGAAGGACTCTCCATCCAAAGAAGCAGAAGAAGACGACTTTGAGACGCCCACCATGTCCTTCGAATCATTTCTCACGTACGACGCCCCCACTGCTGTCAAAAAGAAGAAGAAACCCTCCTCATCGACGTCATCGTCTTCGTCACACAACCGCCCGTCTCACTCTACGTCCTCCACGTCATCTTCCCGTCGCACATCTCCGCCTGCTCCCTCTTCCTCCTCCTCCTCTTCCTCCAAAGTGAGCAAAGCTAACGGTACACAGAGCAGCAAGAGGTCGCACTCAGGCTCCGGTTCGTCGGCAGCGACGCCTGTGAAACGAAAGAGAGTAAGAACGGTTTCTGTCAGACTGAAACATAACTTAAAAAGAGGTTTAAATTCTTGTCCTTGGAGTGAATCATCTCACAAAATATCATCTCACTGTGACGCAGTGGTGTGCACAGACATTTTGAAGGACAGGGGCAGGTTTTGGCTCCCAAGAGGATGCTTTAGCCTGTATTTTGGCTCCCAGTGGGGCAGTTTATCATGTTTTAACAAGCCAAGGAGGCAAATTAGCGTGACTCACCAATCAGGAGGGCACTAAATTGTGTGTTTTGGCTCCCAAGAAGGTACCTTGGAGCAAGCTTGGCACCAAGGAGAGCACTTTAGCAGGCATTTGGCTTCTGACAAGTCACTAAAGCATATTTTGGCTCCCAAGAGAATTTTGGCACACGTTTTGGTTCCCCAAAGGAAGCATGAATGGGTGTTTTGGCGCCCAAGAGGGCACTTTAGCAAGGGTTTGGGCTACTGAGAGGGAACTTGAGCATATTTTGACTTTCAAGAAGACATAAGAGCACAAGTGTGGCTCTAAGGAGGGCACTTGAGTGTATTTTGGCTCCAAAAGGGAACAGAAGCGTCTGTTTTGGCTCCCAACAGGGCACCTCAGCATTTGGTTTGGCTTCAACAAGTACACTTTAGCTCATGTTGTTTTGAATAATTGGGCCACAAGGGGGGTGAGTGTCCCCTCGGTTAACATCCTTATTGTGGCACCAATGTTTCATTTATTTAACACAAGCAAAAACTTCAGTGAGAATATCCCCCACAATGAAAAAATAACTCATAAATGATGAGTCATTTTCTGGTCATTTTCTCGTCAGAATTCAAACCAAGTCTCTGATTTCATCTTCGAACTATGAGCCCTTCAGCTGCTGATGTTTTATAAAACGGTCGTCGTCTCCCGGCAACATCAGTTTTATTCCCTTTCAAGGTTGTTGCAGAGAGGAGCGGTAACCTTGCAGACTTCAGAGACTTTGAGAGATAAAGAGACTTCAGTATCACGAAAGCTCTTTTGAAAAAATATCTTCAGCGTTTTTAACAGATTGATAAAAATAACCTGTCACACCAAACCTCTCAGGTAGGTGTCCACGGAGTCAAATAACCTTGAAGTGTTACAGTTGGCCAAACCTCTAAAGGCCTGTAGCAGTGGAGCTATGGACAGACCTTGGTGTTTGAGGCCCACCCCTCAAAGGTGTCACGTCATGGGACCCTTATGTGATGATTTCAGGGAGTTTCATGAAGATCACATAGGATTTAAAGCACAGATCATTTTGATCAGCATGAAAATCTAAATGCTTTGAATGGTTTGCAGGTTGTCGAGGAAGTTCCCATACTTCCTGATATCCCTCTGCCTGCAATCCAACCAAACTACAGACCTCTGCCCTCCATCGATGTCACGCCGCTGTCCCCTCAGAGACGGAAAGGTAATGACGCCCTCACCTTAAAAAAAAAACAACATTATTAATAAAATCAAGAAATGAAGTTTTGCACTGATTGAAGTTGTGATAAAGCTGTGAGGATTTCCTGGTCAGAGCGACATCCTGACCTGCTCTCTTTACCGCCCTGTCTCTCTGTGTCGCTCTGTTCTTCACTCTCAGTTCCTGTTTACAATGACGAAGAGGACGCCGGCTTCACGGGGAAAAGGTTCAACTCTAAAATGGTTGTCTACTCGGGATCAAAGACCTCATACCTGCCCAAGATGATGAGTCTGTACGAACAATGCATCCGTGTGCTGCAGAACAACATCGACTGTGAGTGGAAACATCAACGACTCTCTCCAGGATTCTGGTGAAGTGTTGTCACGGTTTTATAAACATCTTGAGAGAAGTGTTCTCAGAGATATTTTACACAATGGACAGGATGTAGAATAGTTGTCTCCACCCACCAGGTATGTGAAGGTAGTGGAAGCGAACACACTGTGACTGTTTGGTTTTTCTCTGCTCTTTCAGCCATCGCTGAGGTTGGAGGTGTACCGTTTGAGATCCTTGAGCCGGTACTGGAGCGATGTACGCCAGAGCAGCTGTACCGCATCGAGCAGAGCAATCAGGTAACACACACACACACACACACACACACACACTTATCTCGACCTTCTAAACTTGTCGGACTCTGATTTTTTAGACACGTCTCTTTTGGTTTTCAAAATGTTAAAATAGTCCCCTGTCCATTATAGAGAATTGATCTTAGTGCTGTCTTATCATAATGTCGTAGTCAAATTTTACACTTGTTATTATAATTTTATTTATTTATGTTATTTTAATTTTTTTGTTTGCATGTCATGACTTATGGTTGTCGGGATTTGTGTTAATTTTGTGTTGTTTAGATGTCTTCTACTACAGTAAACGCCTCTGAAAATCAATTAAATTTAGGAAATTAAAACCAAAACCAAAACATTAGGTAGAGGAAATGTCTTTGTGTCTTTGAAAAGTGTTTTTTTGAAAGCACTCTGTACCTGTCTTTGTTAGTGTTTAACTCTGCCCTGTCTCATGAATCCTTTGTGTTAACCAGTCATTTTTATCTTATTTATTTATCCTTTATTTTACCAGGAAAGTCCCATTGAGATTAAAAACCTTTTTCAAGAGAGTCCTGGCCAAGAGGCAGCTGAAAGTTACAGACGGAGACAGCTAATTAAATGACATACAATTATAAAATACAAAAATCATTTCTGCGTGTTAAATTAAGTCTTCGCTATCCAAGCCCCCATACGAACAAATTAAAGTTTCTCTCAGCCTTTTTGTATCCAAACAAATATCATAAACCGTAGCTTTCCTATCGGCCATACATCAAACCATGTCAGTGACTGATGTGTGCCATGAAGCTCCTGCTCCTCCGTGTGTTGACCCTCAGTACAAACTGAGAACAAAGTCCTGCAGAGACTGAACGACTTCCCCTCTCTCTCCTCTCTCTCCTCTCTCTCCTCTCTCTCAGTGGTTTATTGAAGATTCAGACGAGCTGTGGATGCGTCACTGTCAGCGAGACTTCAAGCGCCAGGCTCCTCAAGAGTACGAGTCGTGGAGGGAGATGTATCTGAGGCTGCACGACGAGCGCGAAGAGAGACTGAAGCTGCTCACACAGAACATCTCCTCTGCACACGCAAACAAGCCGAAAGGTCCAGAAACTTAAAAAACACCTCTGTCTGATAGACTGATATAGATTATATGTTTATGAAAGGAGGCAGATAGATAAGTCAGTTATTGATGGACTAAACAAAGGATGGATGCATCTATTTATAGAATTTGTGGCATTGCTCAGGCAGATTATCAGAGCTAACAAGCCAAAACTGACTTTGATTTTAAACAGTGTTAAGGAGAGGTAGATGTTTATGTCTCTTACACGGTAGAGTTGAAAAAATTGGACATGTATATCTTGTTGTTTATCTTCGTAGGCCGCCAGGTAAAGATGGCGTACGTGAATTCTGTAGCCAAGCCGCCACGTGACGTCCGCCGTCGCCAGGAGAAGTTTGGCACCACCAGTGGTTCATCTACAGCTTCCTCCACCGCCGCTGCTGCCCCCATCAAGTATGACAAAATTTATTAGACAAAATAATGACTCAAATCAATCTCTACATCATGCAAACCCACTTTAAAAATGCTGCAATCTGCCTCTTTAATGGAGTACAACAAGATGGAAACAAAATCAGATTTATTGCCAAGTAGCTTTGACATTACAAGGAATTTGTCTTGTTCTGTTGGTGCAAATAGTTAAGAAAAAAGCAAGAGCATGAACGAAGTGGTCTTAAGAATATCAAAAAACAAAAAGTGCATGCTAAAGTACAAAATTGAAGAGAAATTAATGTATACAAATATATACACTATGAGAAGAAGATGAAAACATATGTACAGAATAACTGGGAATAACTTTTTTTTTTCTTTTTATGCAAATCAATAACTGACCCATGCTGATTACTCAATAATGAAACAAATATCTTCCCCTATTAACAACAACTACACTGATAAAATGGTGTGTTTATACAGAGCTTTTACTGATGCTTAAGTTATGAAATGCTTCACAATCAGATTTAAAACTTTTGAAAAACATTAAAAAAGATGGAATACGGTGCATTTAGTAAGAAAACTGATACATAAATAAATCACCCTGAGATAAAAAGCTTTTGTCTTGTTATCAATAATTATGTTTTAGAACATAAATTGGGAATAACCTCCATGATTAAATTTTAAACTTTATATAACTTCAGTATTTTTTCTGATTCGTCTCTCTTCCTTTCTCTTCGTCTTTTCCAGGATAAGACCGGCTGTCACAAACTACTCTGCCGAATCAGGTTCCTCCTCTTCCTCCCAACACGACGCTTTACCCAGCTCATCTCGTTTCTCAGCGCCAGGAGGAGGAGGAGGAGGAGGAGGAGGAGGAGGAGGAGGACATGCTTCAAGGGACAAGCCACAGGTCAAAAGTGAGTGTGTTTACAAAGTCCTAACTAACCAATCCATCACAAGCAAAGTTTGAGATATTAAAATTCTTAAATCTATTTCTTCTTCTTCTTCTTGTTTCTCCCTCTGACAGAAATCGCTCCCATGATGGCCAAAACTATCAAAGCTTTCAAGAACCGATTCTCCCGTCGATAGTGTGAATGAGGCTGAATGTATTGAATGAATTCCAACTGTATTGTTAATTTAAAAAACAGATCATCCCCCTGCAAACACACACACACACACACACACACACACACACACACACAGAACATGATCCTCCCTCGTCACACACACCGTGTGAACTTTTCAGTATTCTTTTTCCTCCAAATTGAAATGCTTTTATTTCTTGTAGGAATCTTTAAGTGAGTATTTAAATCACATTTACTGTCATCTGATGTTACATCTGTGTAAAAATGTCACCAAATTTTTACAGGACACATACACACACATGCAAACACACACATATGAACATACTGTCTGTTACTTATATTTTGCTTTTTTTTTAGCAGATCTTTAAAAGGAAGCTTCAACTTTCGGAGAAAACATTTGTTTTCTTGTGGAAGCTACAGCCAGGAGTTTAGTTTCACTTTGTTTATCTTAGCTCGGCATACAAAACAAAAACAGGGATCCTGGCTTTGTTATAATAAACTACAAAGCCTCTTAAAGGGAAATTCTAACTCTTTTCCTCTGTATAAACAAAGTGAAGAGAGCTGGCCCCTGGTTGTAGCTCTGTAAAAAGACATGTTGGCATTATTGACTTTTTTCCAAAGCGTCAGGCAAGAAAAGCAAAAATGTGTACGTCCGTGATTATCATCTCCTTTTTTCATGGTTCAGTGAGATAGTTTCTTATTCATTATGCATCAAACGATACACTACAAGAGGAAATCATGCTTTTATTTTTATCTTTTAATAACATGCTTTGTGCACGACAGCTGTGGTATTGAGATTCAAACAGAGACATCAGATGGCTGGTTAAAGAGTCTACTTTTAAAAAAACATGTTTTAAAGTTTATTAAGCGGTAATATATATTTTTTTGATGTGTAAGGATTAAATGATATCAATGAGTACACCTACATACACATACACACACACACATACACACCTATTGTAGATTTGTTTAAACCCACCTGTGACTTCAGATCTTGTTTTTCCTGCTGTCAAATGTGTGTACCCTTGTTTTATATCTGCTTCACTGTGACAAAATAACTTATGTGAAGGCTGAAGAAACTGCAGTCAGAAAAACAATAAGGAAGAACGACAATAGGAACAATGCAGCTTATGTCTACAACAGCGAGATGTATTTATTTTGAACACTGGGACCTGGTACCACACAATACGGGCCTGAATAAAAGTAGATTCTAAATTGTAATTTTATTAGATTTTAATAAATGTTATATGGTCATTTTTATTAAAATTGACTTTGCCCTTATATGTTATTGTGTCTTTGTTTGTTTTCTTCATCATGCAATTAAAGGCCTGATGATCTTCTATATGACTGTTTTGCGACATCTAAGTCGCTTGGTGGCAGGAGATGTGAGCTGCACATCACGTGTGAAGTGTTTTGCTGTTCAGTCAGGTAAAGTCAACACAGGTGTGAAATTACTTCCTGTGAGGAAACAGTCCCCTTCAAAATAAAAGTCTTTGATTGTAATAGAAGGAAAAAAAGAAAAGAAAAATGCATCATTCACATGATACTAAATCATCACGTTAGTTATCAATTATCACAGATGAGCTGAAGAGGCCTCATGATTCAGTATCACCTGATCACGCAATGTCATATATTGTACTTACAATAATGTAAACATTGTAATAACATGTTAAGCCATTTTTGGGGGGGGTCATTTTTGGCGTAGAAGTAAAACCATGGTAATCAGTAATAGTAATCAAATTCACAAATAGTTGCATTGTTATATCATGATGTAATATACAAGAATCCTGGGATTGCAACAACATGTTTCAATACTGAGCCTTAACGGTTACATGAAAAAAAAGAACAGATAATCATTTTTGTGTGATCTCACAGAAGTGTTTTGATTAGGGTTGGGGTTTGCATGCATTTAGGCAACAGAAGCGATGTCTGACTTCATTCATTCAGACAAGTTAGCGTTTTTTAAATAATAAATCAATTTGAAGAAGAGCTGGGCTCATCATCTGGAGTTTCTACTGAAATTTTTTCTCTGATTGCAGAAAAAGTGCAATAAATACAGATTTTGTTCAAAGGCAGTTAGCACAAAAACAAATGGTAGGTCACTCACGTCCATGTTTTCGGTGTGTGTTTCAGAAAAATTTTACTCTGGGGCATTTTCAAAATTTTGCGTTTAAGGTCGGCTGAAACGCAACAATACTTTTGCGTTTCACCCTAAACTCACACTTGTATAAACAGCCCCGGAGCCAAAAGGTGGTATTTGCAATGGGACACAAACCTATTGCAGGGAATGGAAAACTGTTGTCAGGTAATGCAATAGTTGTCTTCCAAATGTCCTCTTGGAAAAATGACCCTGGCCCCCAGGGGACTCAAAAAAGTGAATTATTAATAATAATAATAATAATAATAATAATAATAATAATAATAATAATAATAATAATAATAATAATAAATTTTATTTATAAAGCGCTTTTCAAAAACTCAAAGTCGCTTTACATCGAAAAGTTAAAAAGAACAAACAGATAAAACAATATTTTACATGGTAAAAATAAAAACAGTGCAGGTTAAAAACAAATTAAAAAAAAAAAAAAAAAGGAAATGGACAGAAGAAAATGAGTAAACAGGATGAACTAGGGGTGATGAGTTTCTATGGAGTGGAAAGCAGAGCGGAACAGGTGAGTTTTTAATCTGGTTTTGAAGGTGGTGAGAATTATTTGATATTTATGATGGAAATGGAAATTTGTTGCAAAATTGTTTATGTTTTGTGAATCAGTGGTAAAAAAAAAAAAAAAAAGGAAATGGACAGAAGAAAATGAGTAAACAGGATGAACTAGGGGTGATGAGTTTCTATGGAGTGGAAAGCAGAGCGGAACAGGTGAGTTTTTAATCTGGTTTTGAAGGTGGTGAGAATTATTTGATATTTATGATGGAAATGGAAATTTGTTGCAAAATTGTTTATGTTTTGTGAATCAGTGGTAAAAAAAAAAGGAAGATTTAGAGCTGAGCCCCCCTTTAAAAGTCTGATTCGCCCCTGCAGTAGATAAACAGTGTGTTTTATTTTGAAAATATCGATCCGGAAGTAAAACATGAATTCCGTTTGTCTTGACGCGAACGTTATTCCGTCTCAGTCTGTTGAAGTGAAACTTACGGACAGTCAGGGAAAGCTTTTCAGCGGGTCCAACTTTGAGGGAAAGTACCGCTTCAGTCCCACGATGTCCGGCCACGGTCACGGACACGGACCCGGGCACAGCTGCGGGTGTGAGGGGGAGCACGAGCCCGCGGAGAGGGGCCTGGAGTACGGACTGTACCAGCGGATCGACCTGGAGAAGCTCCAGTGTCTGAACGAGAGCAGAGACGGGGACGGGAAGCAGGTGTTCAAACCCTGGGACCGGCGGCATGAGAGGGACAAGGTAACCGCTGCACGGAGCCTCTACACCGGCCACTCATCCGGTCTGAGCCCGGTCCGCTGGAGCAGAGACGGAGCATGTGGTTCAGTCTTTGAGCCTCTTTGTGGGGTTAATATAAAATCAAACAAAACTTTATTAACACCATCAGAGCTGACATGCTACAGCAGACTGATGTTTGTTTGGGTCAGTGTTGATATTTTAACCTCTAAACTCTGTGATAAACAACTTTACTGTATCTATAATCTCCAGTATATAAAATATCATTATTATATCATTATATCATTTGTGAGACTTGAATCATTTTCACTTCAGGCTGCACATACTGGAGTAAGTTTCACCCAAAAAACAGCCAAAGTAGTAATCTAATGCCACAGTATTAGTTATACCTTAACACAATTTTAGAAGTTATTTTGTCATAACTTTTAGTTTTCTGTCATAGAGTTGCTTGAAAAGTAGATGGAAGGTTTCATGCTATGCCATTTGCATGTACAATTAGTTATGACTACTTGTGTCACATTATTTGTGTTTTATTAAAAATTATAGCATCTTTCTAATATTTCAAAGGAATAATCTGCCTACACTTAAAAATATACCTGTCTATGATAATGCATCAACATTGATACCTCTGATTATAACCTAAGTGTAGAAAAACAATTAAAATTTCAGCTTTTTTCTACTCAAAGAAGAGGTATACTTTTATGTAAACAAAGTTGATCGTATCATGTAATGTAAAATTAATTTTATACATATGTGAATATGTTAGAAACATCTTCATTAGAAAAGAAAAACAAAAAAAAATGCAGCTTGTAATTTATTAGCAGTCAGAACAGACGCTGTGGAGTTAATCTGAAGTCAATACAACTTAATCTTTTTTCTTTCAGTATGTTGAAAGTGATGCAGATGAAGAGCTGCTGTTCAACATCCCGTAAGTCCTCATACACATTTATTAATAAAAATTCTATAAATGGAAACAAAGACAATGTGTAGGAGGAGGAGAATTGTCTGAGGTTACTTCTAGGCTTATAAAAAGAAACAGCTCCATTTTTTCCATCTCCTTTGAATCTTTTTATGATTCACCTTTCCTCTCCCATGACAGCCTCTGTAGTCTTCTCCACTTTCACTGCGTCTTGTTATTTCTGTTCCGACTCTTTCTCTTTGTGATTTCTCTTTCAGTTTTACCGGCAGCGTGAAGCTAAAAGGCATCATCATATCTGGAGAGAACGACGACTCTCATCCTGGAGAGATCAGACTGTGAGAGAGAAGATGTTACAAAGCCTCTGCAACAAGGCTTGACAACGTTTTGCACTAGACGACAGTTATTTCATTACATTCACTCGTTATTTTATTATTTTGTCATTGCAGGTATAAGAACATCCCTCAAATGTCGTTTGATGACACAGGCAGAGAACCAGAACAAGCCTTCAGACTCAACAGAGATCCCCTTGCTGAGCTGGAATATCCAACAAAGTGAGAAAAGCATGAACAGCATCACTTATTTACATCAACACTCTTGCACCTCTATGCTGATACACTCAGAGGAAATAAACGACACTTAGTTATTAATCTAAGTACAATAACAACAGTATCTATGGAATTACTTTGAGTGAACTTTGATGAATGACAGAATCGCTGACTGCAGATCAATACACATCCAAAATAGCTCTTCAGTAGCGGCTCAGCACAAGACAGGGACAGAGAGGGAAGAGAAAACTGAGAAACACAAGCTTTTTTTCCAGTAAGTGCACACATACAGAGAGAAATTGCCAGTTAAGCTCAGTGGTTACATTGCCATATGTCATCTCATTGACTGTATGAAATATTGTCTATATCCCTCTGAAGCAGACACTTACAGTTATGGAAAGCTTGGTTACTCATGATGCTTCATAACATGATGCAGCAAAATCCAATCTGTTAAATGAAGCATTTAAAACACAAGTGAAACCGAAGCTCAGTTTTCATTAGTTTTTTTCCTTGATGTATCTTCTCGGATAATACACTACCTGCCATTCACTGTGGCATTGTTTTGATAAGATTCTGCAATGTCACAAGTTTTATTTCCGTCCAGTGTTGCATTAATTTTTCACCAAGATCTTGTATTGATGATGGGAGAGTCTGACTGCTGCGCAAAGTCTTCTACAGCTCATCCCAAAGATTCTCAATGGGGTTAAGGTCTGGACTCTGTGGTGACCAATCCATGTGTGAAAAAGATGTCTCATGCTCCCTGAACCACTCTTTCACAATTTGAGCCCCATGAATCCTGATAATGTCATCTTGGATTTTTCTTGTTGGCCAGGCAGTGTTATTTTTGTTCCCTTAACTGATGTGTCGTTCTGGTTTTATTCTAGAATCGCACGTTTCTCCAATGTCCAGCACCTTTCCATTCACATCTCTAAGAATTTTGGAGCTGAGAATACCAGGGTTTACTACATCGGCCTGAGGGGGGAATACTCAGAGGTACTGAGTCAAGTTTTTGTTTGGTTCCACTTCTTCTGATATAAAATACCTCTGAATTTGCTTCTACTTCTGTTCGTGATGCTTTTCAGGATTGTGTTGAAATCAAAAATTCATATGTGCTGATTCAGAGGACCTCCTGTTACTTTGCAATGTTTTTTTCTTATTTGTGCTGATTTCACAAGTTTTTTTAGTCGCTAAATCAGAAGAGTTGTTTTTGTGTGTTGGTTGGTGTTGATAGGATGCTGATAGCTTTTTGCAAGGTCCCTTTATTAGGAATAAAACATACAAAGCTCTCTGTAGCCTTAACAAAACTATGAATGAGGGGTGTCCTGATCTGATATTAATATTTGATATCGGCCTGATACCAGCATTGAGCATTGGCCTGCATCTAAGATCTCTGATATCAGCACCCAGTTATAAGCAGTCAACTCTGCTTCTGTACTTCCATAGACATCAGGCATCAGACAGATTATCATTCGTTTTCTGTCGTTGTTAGAGTAACATGATTA
Source organism: Thalassoma bifasciatum (assembly GCA_008086565.1). Taxonomy (NCBI): domain Eukaryota; kingdom Metazoa; phylum Chordata; class Actinopteri; order Labriformes; family Labridae; genus Thalassoma; species Thalassoma bifasciatum. Next base: position 46,617 of record RPOG01002622.1, on the reverse strand, counting down.
CTTAGAAACTGAAGCTGTAGACTCTTACTTGGGTGATGGACGATGTTATGTTTTTTGTCCTTACCCTCTGTTGTTCCCATAAACTGACAGTAAAAAAAGTAACTGGAGTGAATTTGAATTGTTGTTTTGCACTTTAAAAGTATAACTTGTTTATTTTTCAGGGGTCTTTCGATTTATTTTCATTTCAGTCAGTTTTGGTTTATTCTAATTTTAAGGTTAAATTTTTTGTAACCCATTTGTAAATAACTATAAATGTGTCGGTTTTTCTCATATTTATTGTTGCTGACAATTGTTTTCTGTTTGAGTTATATCACTTGATCAAGCCTTTCCAAAAATTCTATAACACAAAATAAGTGACACAAGTATTTACGATTTGCGCTTATATCGTATCGAATCAATATCAGCCAATAGCCAAGGCTGCATTATTTGTACTTTATCAGAAGTGAACAGGTTGTATCAGGACACCCCTACTATGAATAAAAGTTTCTTATTGATAACTGATAGACCTAAGTCTCAACTACTAGCCTCATTCTTAATACAACGCAGAGCTAACGCGACTGTTGGAGTAGAGTTAATGTTAATGGAGTTTGGTCTTCCATGCCCCTGTTTGTCTTTCAGCTTCAATCTGAACATTTCTCTCTGTTGTTTCTTTAATTCTCTGTTTATCTCTTTCTCTCCTCAGGCTCACAGACATGAAGTCACGATCTGTAACTACGAGGCAGCAGCAAACCCCGCGGATCACAAAGTAGAGAGCATCATCCCACAAACCAACTTCATTTCCTGAGAGCGTCAGGTGGAAGAAGAAGATGAAGAAGGTCAGAAGGAGGGTTTCAGTGGCCGAGATCAAATAAAAGTCGACCTAAGCTGCAGTCAGAGCTTCGTGTTGAGCTTGATGAGGAACTGAACACAGAAATCTGAAGACCAGAGAGCTCAGATGTGTCTGGAAATGCCGAGTTGTTGCGCTGTTTTCTACTCTGATGAAGAGTGAGGGCTTAATGTGGCTTCAAAGCTTCATAATAAATGCATGAAAACTAACACACTCATATACAATCTGTTTTTACCTGTATTCTCTCATTCATTTCTGAAGATATGTACCACTTCTATATTGTGAAGCCTGCTCTGGAATAAAATACTAAAAGCTGGAAATTGACCTTGTGCTGGTACTTTCTAGTTTTTATGTTCATGTTCTCTGTTGCAGGGGTTAGGGCATGTAGAGAGACTGAATTTGATCTAAAATACAAGCAACATGACAACAAACATCTGAAATTCACTCAGGAAATACAGATTTGAGGTCACTTTGTCAACATGAGCAACATTTTAAACTCAAAAAACTGCATTTAATACATTCAAAACTACCCTATTTGAAATTGATGAAACCTAAAATGTTCTGCTGGATATTTTCTGCCACCTAGTGGTTTCTTATCTATCAGAGTAAGAGCTTTGATGAGTTACTGTAGAGCAAATTTAGAGTTTATCTATGTGATGAAATGACCTCCATCCAGCTGCACGATTCCCCGACAGCTGCTTCTGTACCTTTGCTGTCGCTTGATGAAGAGGAATAATCAAAGGGATTAATCTGTAGCAGAGGGTGCAGAGGTGCAGACTTGGACTTGATCCAAGACTTCAAAGCTCTGCAGTAGAGGTCTTTTCCCTCATTTTACAGCATAGACTGTGATTCCTGTACAACAGCACAGTGATGTTACCATCTGATTCACAGGCCAAAGCTTATTGTGGTGTACCTCCTTAAAGTAGTGTTATTACCTTCACACCTCCCTCACATGGCACATTAAATCATCTGTGATTTCATTGCATTTTAAACACAGTGTGACATCATTCAGTCAGTGGCAGCCTGCTGGAGCTTTCATAGTGGTAAGTACTGTGGAAAAATTAAGGTTCAATATTATTTTATTGTTATTCCGAGAAAAAAAAGTCAAAATTTTGAGTTTAAAGCCAAAACTCAGAGAAGAATGTTAGAATTCTGAAATGAAACTCAGAACTCTGACTTCAATCTTAGAATTATAACTTTAATCTCAATATTCTGACTTAAAATTCAGACCTTTGACTTTAATTTTTGGAATAATGATTAACTAAAGTTGTGGACCTTATTTTTTAAAAAAATTTTCCCAGTGTCCCCAATCCTCTTCTGTACCTGTTGTTTCAGGACTTTTCAGAAGCATGTTTAGGATATATCTTCATATTCAGTATTATGATTACAGGTTAAGAGATACCTCTTTTGTTGGAATCCGTGTGTGAGAGATAGCAAGTTTCTAGTGCCCTGTCATATAATAACGATAAATTTTACATTCAAGTTCATCACTGTATCTTAATTTACTATGTGTATGGGTCTTTTGCTGTTTAATACAATAAATAAGAGTGCCTAGTTTTAAGTTAACCTTTTTAATACACAGATCTAGTGTTTGCATGTCAATAGAATATGCAGAATACGCCAAAGGTGGTTGATGTTTAGGCCTGCATGCAGAGCCTTTATTAACTATTTTGAATTTCAGTGTTACATAGCCATTGAAATAGGCATACAAAGACGTCTTGGTTCCATCAGTAATTTTGTGGGTGAGAAAAAGCATTTAATGGGTTGCATGGTAAGAAAACACCAGTGCACTCATTAAACCGGCGACAGCTACAGTTAGTTATGGTCGTGATTTTGTTTTATTTTTCTGGTAAGCCGTCTCTTTTTTTTTTTTTTTTTTTTTTTTTTTTTTTTGGTTAGCTTTTTTTTTTTTTTTTTTTTTTTTTTTTCCTTTTTTTAAAAATTTATTTAACTTCAGGTATACAAGAACAGAATACAAATAAACAGAAAACAGATACAATAGCCAGGGGTTAAGTCTTCAAAAAAATAAACAAAAATTAAACAACAAAAAAAATTCAAGGCAGAGCATATGTTCAGTGTTTTAATTGCTTTTCGGTTGTCAGATTTATCAATTAACTATATGTATTGTTCCATATCTTTGATGAAAATAAAAAATCTGGGGTTCTTTTTTACCATATTTACATTTGTGAATAAAGAATTTGGTTGAAATAGTTAATAAGTTTATAAGAAAAAAAGTTTCTTGTCTTTCTTTGTTTTTTTTTCTTTTTTATAAAATCTTTCTGAAATAAAGCAAGTTAATGTCTGTTATAAATATAAGAAGCAAGTAAAGAAATATAAATATAAATATAAGAAGGTGGTGAAAAACAGATGTTTCCAACAAGTGAGTTAGTTGGGTCAGGTAGAAAAACTAACGGGAGAAGTTATGGTCGTGATCTTTTTTTTTTTTTTCCAATGTGAAAAATATAACTCAAAAATATTAATATAAATTATTGCACTCATAATTAATTTTTGAATTATATTTTTCACATTGATTTTTATCTCCACTTTTATTTATTCATTTATTTTTAATTTTGGCAGTTTTGGTCCTCCATACACACAGAACTGAAACATAAAAACGTATGTACATGGCATAGAAGCAAACAAAAGTCAACCAAACATATTTAATTCCTTGAAATATTTTAAAGGTCTTATAGCTCTTTTTTTCCTGAATTCTTTCTAATATAGTGTTGTACTTCTCTTTTTATTTGAAGCGTTGTATTCTTACGGTCGTGATCTACGTCAGGGTGTTGCTTTGTCCTGACGTCATCACGCTGACTCCCCTCTCCCTGCTTGTGTGCGGCTGTTAACGGAAGTTCCGTTCCGTCGAGAACTGGGACAGCGAGCGGTGAGTGTATGAATTTACATCAGCTAACGGGCCGCGGGGGCTTATTTCACCACTTTAATCGGGTCCAATGTGATTAAAAATGAAGCAATGTGATTTCTAAGGTGTNCTACGATGTGTCTTGACTCCTGTTCGCTGCCCCGAGATATTAACCTCCATCAGAGCAAAGCAGGGATAGCCGCTGCTGGATGGAGTGTGTGTGTGTGTGTGAGTGCGTGTGTGTGTATGGGAGGAGGGGGGGATGCCTGTCACTCAGTGCCGCATATTATCCTGTTGTTTGCCAGCCAACCGTAGCCACCGAGCAAAGAGCCGTGCGCGTGTGTGTGTGCGTGAGTGTGCGCGTGCGTGTGGCTGTTTGACTGCAGCACTCTTCTGTTTTTTCATGTTTGACTTAAATGTAATTGGAGTCATGCAGGATGGAGACTCGTGATGTGTTTTATCTTGGCTGTACCGGTTCTTATTTTTGGTTTTCTGTCTCATGTTTTTTTTTTTTTCTTCACCAAAAACCTGGAGCTAGTATATTCTTAATTTACTCAACCATCCTCTTTTTAGGCTAACACCACTTTTGCTGCTTTTTATGAAAGCTCTAAGCTGAAAAAAGGCATCCTCATATAATAATAATAATAATAATAATAATAATAATAATAATAATAATAATTTTTATTCGTATTGTATAGCGCTTTTCAAAAACTTAAAGACACTTAACAATTCAAAAAGCAATACATAAATGCATACATCAATTAAAACAATTCAGATATGCTGTTTACTCTGTTTTCCTGTGATAACAAGGTAAATAATGTCGAATTCTTAAGACTATAATTATTTCTCTGTCATTGCAAATCAACTTCAGACAGTCAGCTTTAATTTATATAGCACCTTTCATACAAATATAAAAGTTAATCACAAAAACATACAAAACCCCACAGACTAATGCACACCACTGAAGTATATCCATTTAAGGAATTTAAAAGTTTAATATAATAAAAAAACATTTATTAAATGCGAATAAGATTGTAAATAGTTAAAATAGGCAAAATACAATAAATAAAATGAAAAAGTAAATACATAAAAATGGTAAGAGTGAAAGTTGAATGTAAGTAAAAGCTCTAAAATATACTCAGTTGTTGGATAAGTCGGTCAACTTTCATTTATATAGCACCTTTTGTTGAAATAAAATGCAGTTCAAAGTACTTCACAGTGATTAAACAAAAAATCATAAAAAAAAAACATACAAAACTGAAACATAAATGAATGCAGGCTAATGCTCACAACTGAAGTATATCCATTCAAGGAGTTTAAAATTTTAAATATGATAAAAAAGTATTGATTACATGGAAATAAGATTGTAAAATAGGCAAGATGCAATAAATAAAATTTAAGTGGAAGAAGCAAAGTATTGCTGCAGCATTCATCATAGCAGCGGAACAAAATTCTGAAAAGCAGTATATTTTTTGTATGGTTGATTTCAGAATTAATTTTTATTAATTTTATTGTTTTAATGAGCAGTGTGAGTTTCCTACCCCATGATACAGTCATTTAAAATAATTCTGGTTCACCTTCGTAGGTGTGAAAGCTTCTTTCCACTGTTTATCGCCTTCTCTTGCTCTTCACAACAGATAAATCGCCAAGGTTGAAGAGACAGGAAGATGTTTCAGCAACAAAAATTCCCCAGATATCCAAATTCAAATTCAGTTCCTGAACCAGCTGTAAAACGTGTCACATCTATAGCACCAGGAAAACAACAATTTATTTTGAAGGAGTTGTTGAGTTGAAGTCGAAGCGAAGAGAGGGTTCTTAAAATTGCTTTCTATTCCAACCAGATCTAATTCACTGTCATTACAACAGAAGCAGCAAATCTTTACATTAAAGCCCAGCAGTTAAACGGCCACCCCCTCACAGTAAAGAGCTTCCTGTGCTGGTTTTCTGACATTATACGGTCAATGTTTGGTTAAATCCACAGTCAGGGCTCTTAAGGATCGTACACTGTTACAGAATGAAGATAAAAAACAAGAAAGATCTCCAGAAACTATGTAGAAGGGTTAAACTAAAAGTAGCCGGTTTGCATTTTTTCTTTGTTTAAAGGGCAAAGACGTGAGGGCTGATTAGACGCACTGATTGATGGGAAACTATGCTTCATCAAGATTTATAATGAAGTGCTATAGTGTGACTCCATTTCCTTTAGAATAAAATGCTTTTACTGTCATTAAACGGTTAAACAACAAAATTTTAAAGCCTCCTTTAAAGTGCAGCAACAAGAAACAAAAAGAAGAAGAAAAGACTTGCGTAAGAAAAAATGTGCTGTGTGCAGTTGTATAGAGGCATTTTGTGAAGAAAAAAGATTCATTAAGAGTATATATAAAAATAAGTATATGGGTCAATGAAGTAACGTCCCTTTTTTGTGTCCGAGTGTAATATTTCCTTCCATCATGAATTGAGTATTTCATCACATGTATTTCTTTATTAAACCTGTGTTATTTGAACACATCTTTAAACTATTAAAATATAACATATTTTTTTGTGTTTTGGTTCCTCAAACCCCCAAAATGTTAGGTGGTGCAACCGTCCTGACAAGTATCCACAGTAATTAAACTCTAAAAATTTAATGTCAGTTATTGTAAATGGAAATTTAAAATACAGTGGCATTATTTTATGCTTGAACCTTTTTAAATAAAACATTCTTTGCAAATGAAAAGAATTTCAAAGCTGTTGAGAAATTTAAAAAACTTTTGTCCCGTAATTTTCACATATTTTCACCTTGTCAAATGTCAGGGTGGTGCAAACGTAACATTAAAGTGAAGAGAATAAAACAGGAAACTGCATCAGCCAGAGGAGCCCAAATGACATTTGTGACCAAGTGGAAAAGTTTGTAGATTTCTCTGAAATACTGATAAAAAAGGTTTTTTTCACTTCATTGGTGACTGGAACAATTTCCATGTCAGGTGGAACAACCAATGTAATAATGTGAAATGTTATTTTAACATCAAATTATTTATCTTATTCAGAAATAAAAGAAATGAAACACACAAAATGAAAATGTATGAGTCACTACAGAAACTTGAGAGATACTTGCCAATAATTTAACACAGAAAAAATAACAGGAACATATAAATATATTTTCATATATTTGGTTGCGCCACCTGACATTTTTGGGTGCTCAAATTAAAAATACTAAAAAATAATGAACCTAAAAACTTTGAAATGTTGGTCAACTACTGAAATCTGTTAGAAAACATAATTCTTCTCTAAGAAATATGTTTTTATCCATTTTCAAAGAACTTTTTAAAAATAAGTTTTTAGACCCTCTTTTTGTCATTGACCCAAATATAAGTATACATACAGAGGGTGCCATATATGAAAGTGTTTTTTTAGTATATTGCAAACTTCATCTTTAAGTTTCTTGCTGTATAACCATTAGTTTAAGTATTTTTGAAT
>RPOG01002622.1:0-36354 GCA_008086565.1 Thalassoma bifasciatum | reverse complement strand
TTTTAACATCAAATTATTTATCTTATTCACAAATAAAAGAAATGAAACACACAAAATGAAAATGTATGAGTCACTACAGAAACTTGAGAGATACTTGCCAATAATTTCACACAGAAAAAATAACAGGAACATATAAATATATTTTCATATATTTGGTTGCGCCACCTGACATTTTTGGGTGCTCAAATTAAAAATACTAAAAAATAATGAACCTAAAAACTTTGAAATGTTGGTCAACTACTGAAATCTGTTAGAAAACATAATTCTTCTCTAAGAAATATGTTTTTATCCATTTTCAAAGAACTTTTTAAAAATAAGTTTTTAGACCCTCTTTTTGTCATTGACCCAAATATAAGTATACATACAGAGGGTGCCATATATGAAAGTGTTTTTTTAGTATATTGCAAACTTCATCTTTAAGTTTCTTGCTGTATAACCATTAGTTTAAGTATTTTTGAATTAAAGACTGATCATTGGACACAAAAATACATTTTTAACAATGACAGAATGTTTTTTTAACAAAAGTAAGGGCTGATGTGCTTAAAACAATTATCAATAGCAACAACAGAGTAAGTTGTTTGGCATTGGCAGAGAAGATTCAGCAAGTTTTCCATGGGTACAACCAATATACTGTTCCTTACACATGTGGTACATAAATTGTAGATCTGATATTAATATCGGATAAATGTATTTATGGTGATAACAAAATAGCAAGGAATACGAGTGACGTTAAAGTCTGAAAATGATGTTGGAGCTGAGGGCAAAACTTGTCATGCACAAGTTTCTCACAGTGGCACAGCACTGGGAAAGTTTAATATATTTAAACTTTAGATAGATAGATGTATACTTGATTGATCCAGGGGGAAATTCACGTAAATTTTAGATACTTGTAAAAGTTAAAAACAAAGACGGAGCTACTGGGAAAGCAGCCACTCGCATCGGCGCCGGAAAAGGAAAGTGAAATGGAAAGTTTAAACGTCTCCCCAAGTTTTATTTCTTTTTTCAAAGACCTACATATAGAGCTGAACATCACACCAGTTAATATGATGTTGTATCGGGTCGATGTCTGTATCGGCCAAAACTCAAGGCTGCAATATTGGTATTGTATTGTATCAGAAGTGAAAACATTTTTTCACACCTGATGAATTTTTTGGCCACTTTTCATTCAAACCAGAATTTTTAGTATTTGAGTGTTTGTAAAATATCCATTAATCAAGGTTTTGGAGAATCAACAAGCCGTTAAAACTCTGACTGTTGCTGCATCCTTTCATTTATGTAAGAGCTACTCAGTCAGATACCATTAAATACTCAAAGATTTAAAGCATTCGTACTCAAATCTTTTCTCTCAGTAGTTTTTAACCCCAGCCTTTATTGAACTCGAAGCTTGTGCTCAGCTTGACTCTATTTTTAACCACCGGCCTCCTCCAGATGCAAAGAGAGTGAGTCTTTGTTTCTTGAAAAAAAAAAACAGCTTGGAGCTTGGCGCTGGCAGTGTCCCGCACAGGTCACTTAGTCTGTTGATCTGCTGAACAGTAACAGCTGAAAAATGTGATTAACAGTCTCTTTGCATATGCTGCCTATTCCTGGAGTTTGTCCCACATGTTGGAACAGATTGTGTGATGTTCCCGCACCTATTCACCTCTTGCTCCTTTCTTTTTATATCTTTATTTATGTCACTCCTCTTTCATTTCGTCGTATTATCTACGAGGTTCAGGCTGTTCCCGTTTCAGGACGGTTGCGTTTGAAAAAGAAAGGTTAGTGAGGTAGAAATTGGTGACATCTTGTGACGTACAGTTTAATCACATCACAGTTTGTTTCGAGGTTTGGCTTCATCACTGGGGTCCCTTCACTGACTCTGTCATCAGGCCCTAACAACCTCAAAGTTGTGACCTTTCAGCCAATGAGGAGCTTTTTCCTCTGATTCTGTTTGGATTTATTTCTCACCTTTGTGCAGCTCTGAATAAGACCACTTCCTTGTGTTTAACCCTGCTGTGTTATTATTTCTGCCCTCCACATTAAATCACACATCTACCACCAGCTTCCATGTATTCTCTCTCTCTCTCTCTCTCTCTGTCTCTGTCTCTCAGTGAACATGACCTTCAGAGGGTAATTTTTCAGAGCAAACAGAGGAGCAGAGCATTAAGCCTCCTCTGCCATAGCAGTAGTGGAATTTTAACACCTGAAGACTTTAATCCCGCTCGAGGTTTACACATTAACCTCCACGTTTGAGACATTTCCCCGTCTCCTCATCTCCTGTTTACCAATCAGACGGCTCAGAGTCCAACCCGCCCGTCTCGTCGTCTTGTCCCACATCATCTCCGAGCGAAAGGGCATCGAGGAGGGGAAGCTTTTACTGCTCGGCTTTACTGTAAAGCAACAACCTGATCTCATGCCTGTTATCGACGGCTGACTCACGGTGCAGAGACGCACGTCTGCAGCTGAATGCACAACAGACAGAGGGAGCGTTTCATTTGGTTAATGCGTCTGGCGACTCGCTGACCTCAGACACCTGCCGACACACACAAACACAAACCTGCTGCCCTGTGTTGTTGGTTCAACAGCAGGTTTATTATGTTTATATCTGTAATACGTGCACAGGTGGCACACATGACACTAATTAGGAACAAGCTGAACTGATTTCAGAAGTTTTCATACTAATTCAGAGGAATAGAAACATGAAAACAGGTTTATAACTCAGAGCTCCTTTGTCTTAAATAACTGACTCATGACTTGTAGCAACAGGCCTTCGATGAGCTCATCAGCTGACCTCTCTGCATCTTTGTGTTTTCCTTCACTTGCAGCATCTTCTTCAGTGTATGTGTGGCAACAACATGTCTGTGCCGCTGCTCACCGAGGCTGTCACGGTGTCCGCCAAGGAGAAGGAGACCGCGGCGGTGAGTCAACCCACAAACACCTCACAGCTTTTTGTGCGTCATCAATTTCACTGATTGATACCTGTGTGGATTTGAAAAGGCCTCATTGGTAGAGCTGGGCAGATAATCGAATTGCAATATAACCTGCTGAAACACTCTAATCACAGATGGTGAAGTATTTCTTTAACCTGAAATGTGTCAAAATACTAGTCAACTTATTTGTAGTAGATGTTTTATGCTCAGTGTAACACAACCAAAGAGACAAACTGTTGAAAACTACCTTCGCAAGAGAAACAATGTAAGTGGTAAATATTGGGAAAACAGCAAAAGACAGCAATAAGAATAGATAAAAAAATAACTTAAGGAGGAAAAAGTTGCCAAAAAGCAACAGAAATTGGGATAAAATTTAAAAAAAAAATGGCAAAAAACAGTGGCAATTGGTAAAAATAGCCAAATGCAACAAAAAAGTGGCAAGAAAGTTAAGAGAAAGCTAAAAAATTGTCAAAAGGGGCCAAAGAGATTGTTCTGAAAGTGGCAAAGAAGCAGAGAAAAGTGGTTGAAATGGACAAAAAGCAACACACTTGGCAAGAAAATTTGGAGAAAACTTATAACAGTGTAGAGAGGGTTTCAAAAGTGCCAAAAAGGGGGTGAAAAGTGACTTAAATGGGCAAAAAGCTGTCATGTGAAGCAAAAAGAAATGGGATGGGTTGTTGTTGTTCAACAATTAATCTCTGTGTTCATTGGGGAACTTGGAAAAAACACAAAAAAATTGCGATAAAAATAATCGCAATATATTATATTATTTTTGCAAATGGTTCAGCCCAACTCATTGGAGCATCTTGAGTTTGTACCATTGCGGTTTTTCTTCGTTTGATGTCTCTGTGAACAAAACAGATGAGACAGTCAGTGCTTTGTGAAGTGCTTGGTACCAAAATGATGCCAAAGCTGAGCTATAAAAATAATCTCTACAAGGGATCATGATAAAATTAATGTTGTTGGTTATTTTCTTCCCTGGAAACTTTGACTGTTTCACACGACAAAACAGCAGAAATAGCAACAGCTGCCAGTGAGTCTGCAGTGACACACCCAAACCAAGCACACACACACACACACACACACACACACACACACACACACCTATTTTCACTTCAAAGCTTGGCTTCAGTTTTAGGTGTGAAGAAAGAAAAGTGGATGTCTTAAAGAGAGAAACAAGAGATACATGAGAGGGATGGTGAAAGTCCACTCTCCTTTTAGAGAAATGATATATTCCTTTAACACAGCTCATTCAGCACGTCTTACATCCTCCTGGACAGAGTGTTTACCTTATGTCTGTCTTTTTATTTTCTCAAATGAGCCAACAAAGGTTGACTTGTACTCAACGAGGATGTGCACATTTACTGGATTTACCGGACTTCAAGTCACTCCGGAGTATAAGTCCCATCAGTCAAAAAAAAGGTCATGAAGAGGAAAAAAACATACACCTCGCAGTGGAGTACAACCTATTTATTTAGAATGATTTAGTACGTTTAAGGTATTTCTAGAGAGAACTATTTATATGTAACTTTGGATGTAGATATTTGTAAATTGGGTGGTGTAAATATTTTTCCTGCCTCACCTCATATCTGTGTCCCTAGTTTAGTTTCAGTTTCTCTTCTCGACTTATGCTCCTCTCCTTCCAGGGCTGAACCATTTACGAAAATAATTTGATATTTTTCACTTTATTGCAATTGCGATTTCTTGTGCGATTATTTTTAGGTTCCTTATGTGTCATTGATATCAATTGGAAATATTGAAAGGGATGACACTTTTTTATTATCTCGTTTTGAAAAAGGAAAACATACATCAGGGAGAAAAGTATGTTTTTTTTTTTTGAAAATAAGAAAGAAACAAATCCATAATGGAAACTCTGTTTGCGGAAATGGACACTTCTCAGACAATGACAATATCTTGAAAAGTTTAATGTATTTTGGTCACTCACAGCATAAAGTGAAACATTTCAAATTGATGGTTTTGGCTTACATAATGAATTCAGTGTCTAAGAAAATTGAAATAAAAAAGGACATTTTAAACAAGGCCTCTGAAAAGTTTTGATACTATGAGTTTCAGGACCAGACAAATTATAAGAGAAGTTTGACTCATTTTCAAATTTGAGGTTGACGATCATCACTGTTTCCTACATAAGAGCGCTCTTCAGTTGTAACACCTGTAACCGCACCTTTAACAGGTGAAGTAACAGGTATATTACAGCAGGCAGGCACAGTTTGTCAATGCTCGGGATCTGAGGGTAAAAATGAAAAGAGCTGCTGCTGTCAGGATGTGTGGAAAACAGGATCAAAGCTCTGAGCTTTATCTCAAACCCAACGCAGGAGAAAGGTGTTTTGATCCCTTCAAAAGAAGCTGAGTCACTAATTTCCAGCAGCGACACACACGCTTTCAGATTCGTTTTTATTCTCTGTCTTGGTTTCTCTGCAGGGAGCAGCGTGTGTGGAAACATGGAGCCAGATCTTTTCCTGGCAAGAACAGCAGATTGGCAAAAACCAAAAAAAAAAAAGCACTGATAGTACAACATGTACACGAGAGTGATGTAATCTGGTTAATGGTCTGAGAGCTAAAATAAAAAATACCAAACTGCTCTGGCAATCACTATTTCTGAAGTTGTTCATCTTTATTGGAAACATTTTCTTGTTTCTGTGCGTCTCTCAGCTCCTGTATTTTCTATCCCTTTAGCCATCCAACAAAGGAAAACTCGCACATAAATCTAACTTTAAAAATAGAACAGAAACAGAAAAAGTCACCACTCTTCTTTTAATATGTTTCAGGTGATCTTCCTCCATGGACTGGGAGATTCAGGGTGAGTTATATTTTTCTGTCTGGTGTTTGGAGAAGGAATAAACAAGTCCAAAGAGAATCACTTGTATCATGTATTTCTTATTAGTTTTGAAAGACTTGGCACATGGAATGAAATATTGTTTCTAAGAACATTTGTGCAACTTAATAAATGTAGACTCAGGTGACAATGGAACAAAATAAATGCCTCGTCATAATCGAAAACTGTAGTTATTTTTCCAGGTGTAACAACGTTTTTAACACAACTTGGATACTATTTTTATATTCCCTTCGGATGTGCTTATGACACATTATCCACGTTATTTTGATGCGCACAGTCTCTTGGTTAATTTTGTAGTGTTCCATGGTCATTCATAGCGCATTTTATGAAAGTTGTTAGATCAGTGTTTCATGTTTCGTTGTATGCTAGATTTTCCTCTGAAGAAACTATTTATGTGAAGTGGTTTAAAAAGAACAGTTTTGTAAAGCTGATTTGTATTTGTAGACCACGTAATGAGCTACAAATACTTCACTAAAGCTGTAATCCTTGCGGGCCTGATGTAAAATATGTCCGATATTTTATTGAAACTGGAATCAAAGAGCTGCTTTCTCTGCGTTTCCCTCCAGGCACGGGTGGGCGAAAACTCTGACGGAGATCCAGCCGTCTCACGTCAAGTTCATCTGCCCCCACGCGTAAGTCTTTTTCTGCTCCAATCCTCTGCCATGGTCCGTATCTCTGAGGACACGGCAGCTTATGTGCAGCTTTGTACCGCGGCATAAACATGATAGAGTGGGCCATTTGAATATTACAGAGCTGTAGGAGGGAGGTAATAGAAAGATAGAGAGGTTTTATGTGATTTAAGTTGGAAACATACAAGAGGAAATGGTTTTCTCTGAGAATTCAAAGATATGAAGTCTGTTTGTATGTATCTAAAACTCAAAAATTCCAGAAGATTGAAATCATACCAATGGCTCAATTTGGAACAAAGGTGGCCTCAAAATACTGTGAAACATTATTCGCTGAGTTTAAACACTTAACTCTCAAAGTTCTCAGTTTCTTGATGATTTGACTTCTCTATTTGTGATTAAAAGTGCCTGACTTCATGATCTGGTCTTCCACCCTGCAGACCCTCGATCCCAGTCACTCTCAACTTGAAGATGACGATGCCTGCGTGGTGAGTTGGTCAGATGAAACAGTCAAACAGTGGGAACTATTGTTTCCCTGGAAACAACAATGAGGCCCCCCATACTGGCTTTTACAATAGTGTGATTGTATCCATTGATTCGTTAAAATGCCTGCTTCTGTGTGTGTGTAGGTTTGACCTCATGGGGCTCAAACCCGAAATCCCAGAGGACGAGTCTGGAATCAAGAAGGCAGCAGACGACAGTGAGTCCTGTTAAAGAACTCCTTCTGAAGATCTTCTGAAGTTCACTCGTGGGATCTCAAACACAAAGATTCGGCCAAGCATGCTTTCTTATGTTATGTATGTAAGGCTCTAAACATGTTATCATCTTCACTGATGACATGGCCAAACCAGGGGGGTCACAAAGTCCATTTTTGGGCCTTAAAACAGCTCTTCATGAACCATTTGTTGATGTCACTTCCTCTTTAGTCAGAGCTGGCAGAACAGGACCAATATTTACACAACGTTAGCAGCAAATTGTCAGCTGTTTTTATCAGAAACCAGTGAAAGGTCCAATTGAGATTGAGGGGGAGATGCTAAGATATGAACACATGCTAGATCAGCTTGAACGCTGCACAAAAAAGAAATTTAAGCAATTGTTTATGACTTACTTTTAGTACAAGAATGTCATGTGAGACTTAACATTAGCCAGACCAGTCCAGAAACAAGTCTTATCTAAGATATCAAAAGACAAAAATGATGTTGGAATTGCTTGTTAAGATTAACAAAAAAAAAAAAAATCTGCCAGTGGGGTAAGAAAAATTTGCTCTTCCAGTTTCTTGAAATAACCTCAAGCTTTTGATAAAACAAACTTTTTTCTTGCCCCATTGACAGATTTTTTTTTCTTCATTAGAAGCCTGAACTGGTCTGGTATATGTGGATCGTATTAAGTCTAAAACTTTTTTTTTTTTTCCTCAAAGCGAGACAAACACTTGCTTCGAAGTGAAGGTGAAGAATTAAATCTAGGTTGATGAAAAATGGCAAATGCACTGACAATGTCATCAGCCACCTGATGTTACAATATCTGTCCACTAGAGGGTAATACAACTGTACAAATCAGAATTATAAACAGGTGATAGTTTCTGGACATGGTAATGATTACTATAAAAAATAACGTTAATGTATTTCTGTCTGCGTTTTTTTTCCCATCTTTCTGTGATGTTGTAATAACCTTTATTTGTCCTTGCATCTCTAGTCAAGGCCATAATTGAACATGAGACCAAAAACGGGATTCCCCCTCACCGTATCATGCTTGGCGGTTTCTCTCAGGTAGGTTTAATGTCTTTGCCTGATGTAAACATGAAATTAATTGTAAAAAAAAAACAATGACGAAAGAGGATTGGTTCTTTTTTGTCTGTCTCTCTTCAGGGTGGGGCTTTGTCCCTGTATACCGCTTTGACTTGTCAGCACCAGTTGGCCGGCGTTGTGGCTCTCAGCTGCTGGTTACCTCTCCACCAGACTTTCCCCTCGGTACAGTCCCACTGTCACCAGAAAATAAAAGAGCTTTCAAGTTAAAGTGTTTTTTAATTTGGGCACAGTTTTAAGTCTGTGTTGTGTTTGTCCTGCAGGCATCAAGTGGCAACAAGAACATCCCGATCCTGCAGTGCCATGGCGAAAGTGATTTCATGATCCCGGTGCAGTTTGGTGCCATGACACACGAAAAACTTAGATTGACAGTCAACCCTGACCTGATCACCTTCAAAACGTATCCAAACCTTTCTCACTGCTCCTCTCCTCAGGTACTGCGCTGTCGACTGTTTGTGTGCATCTTTGTGTAAACATGTGACCATTTACTTCAACTCTTTTGTTCTCTCTTGCAGGAGATGGCAGCTGTACAGGAATTTATTACAAAGTATTTGCCCCAAATCTGACCTCACCTCATCTCATCCCCTACTGTGACCCTCTGAGACACTGACCTCCCACCCCTGATCTGCCGTTATCCCACAGGAAACAGCCATGAGCACCCCATTCTTCTACACACTCAACACACATTCACACACATGTTAAATAATGATAATAATTTGATGCACACTGAAAAAAACATACAGTTAAATCTTCAGGTTTAACCAAACAACACACTAATCTGATACAAACATCAACCAAGTGCTCACACTCACACATCTTAGCCTTTTGGAGGGAGAAACACTGACTCACATGAAACATTCCCTTTAGTTTTCATTTTTAACAACCTCTGTGTGTCTCCGCCTTTACCTTATTTTGCTTCCCTTCTTTTGAGCTGTTTTACTCTCTCTTTGCTTTTTACTACAACACTTTCCCAATTTTGTCATTGCTATGTCAGTTTGTGGAAACTCAACAATAACGAGTCAGTTGCCACTTCAAGACCTTTTTGGGTGACTCTGAGGAACACATTAATCATGAGATCTAAATTAAAATAAAGAAGCAACATATAAAAAGAGATGCCAGTTGTAAGTATGATCGCTGACAGTAATTTTGTTAAGAAGCGGTGCAATCAACTACTTTAATTTCTTGTTTCTGCACTAATTAACCAATCAACAAAAGGTCTTGTATTAGTAATGTGACAATTGGCACAAAAATGCCCCTTTGCTTTAACTAACAAATAAGGGGACCCTATATTACTCTTACTTATTAACTGTAATCATGAATCTTGAAAAATACGAGTTTTAATCCAATCAAATAAAAGAAAACTAACCATCTGATCCTCTTGCCACCCTGTGCTGTTTATTTCTAATCTCTCTCCTGCATGTTGGCTGCTTCATCCTAGTTTGTGTGATTCTTTTTGCAGAATTACCTCATTAGATTTTTTCCATTTAAATGTTCAGATTTTTGGCCTAAAGAGGAATGACTTACCAGTAAGAGTAGCATGAAATATTGCTTCTGTATGAATGGTTGCAGGCCAACACAGACTGCAAACCACAAGTAATTTCATAGGTCTTTCCACATCATTCCCTTGTCCAGTGCATCAGCCACAGCTTCACCAACCTGAAAACCTGTCCCCTGTATCTTTTTCCAACACGTTACAGCTGTTTTAAACAGACTTGACCATTTATCACCTAGAGAAAATTCTAATCCCCAGCTCCCTCCCTTGACGACTTACCCAATAGGAAATGAAAGATTTTAAAGTTAAACCCGGCACTATTATTGTTCACTTCTTTGAAAATAAGGCTACACAAAGTGGGGACTTTGGCAGGAAGCTGTTCCAACATCAATGAAGGGTGATTTTATCCTAATCAAAAAATAATCTTGAACAACTTGATGCCCTTGGACATAGGAGTGTAACTCTGAGGAGTCGTGTGTACTTAAAATATCTATATATCAGGTGTATTACATTTTGTTATGTTAATTTTGCTCTCCTTATCATTATCTGCTCTCTCTTCTCAAACCTGTTTTTAACAACAACATTAGGTGGGAAAAGAAGAAAAGAAATGTTTTTTTGATTGTTGTTAACTAATCAATGAATGTCGCTTATTTCCTTGAATCATTCAATATTTTCTTTCCTTTCATTTTAATTCCTTGTTTCCCCTTGGGGCCAATTTTTGTTAATCCAACTTTTTCCCTCATGTGACAACATCGCACTGCATTGTGTGTTTTTTCCTGGTTTCAATGTTGTCACGTGTATTTTCTACCTTTTTTTGTTTGACTCATTTTTTGTTGTGTTTTGTCACTGTTGTCATCTCAACCTTGTTTGTGTCTGTTTATAATGATTTGCATAAAGTTACATGTTGGGATGGGACTGGGGGTCTCTCCACTTTTTGTTTTTGTTTGTTTCCAAAACACCTGTATGTGAATTAAATGACCCAAAAAATTCCACCTGATTTCTGTCTTCCTTTCTCTTTCTTGTTTTATGGGTAAAAAAAAATAAAAAAAATATTCAGACAAGATCAACACTGTACTAGAAAACACTGCTAGCTTGTTGCTAATGTGTGTGGGAAATTGCATTGTTATGCTAGTGATTAGCAAATATAGATGTATCTTAGTTTTTAAAACACAATGTCAACCATCACCACAAAACCAAATCACAATAACTTATCAAAATACAAACAGGTGAATGTTTTTCAAACAGGAAGTGCAGACTAATGCTATGGCAAGCTCAAGGTTCTAAACAACTCAAATTATTGCGAGGTGGCCTACTTCAGTCAATAATATACAACAAAACAACATGTCAACCTGATGCGCAATTTGAACTTATTTATATTTATTTACATCTAAATTCAAATCCGAATTTTATTTATTTATTTATCCAAACCCATTGACAAATTTCATTTTTATGTGATTATAAACTACACTTGTAAAATCTACTTTTTTACACCGAAGGTTCACAGGCGGAATGGATAAAGACTCAGATTGAGAAGCAAAATCGATAAGGGCACTGATATCAATGAAATCTTGTCAGTCTTATCCATCCATCGTAATAATTTTTTTTTTCAATTAAGGCAGAGCATATGTTCAGTGTTTTAATTGCCTTTCAGTTGTTAGATTTATCAATTAACTGCATGTATTGTTCCACATCTTTGAGAAAAAAATATAAAGCTGTGTTTCTTTTCACTATATTTACATTTGTGAATAAAGAATTTGGTTAAAATAATTAATAAGTTTTAAAAAAAAATTGAGTTGAATTGAGTTTTTGAGGCTCCTGAAATCATGAGTGTGAAACCCCTTTGACTCCTCCTGTAGAGCCGTGGACCAATCAGCGACGCCGCGCGGCTTCTCTCTTCGCTGGATAAAGAAAAACCTTTTCTCTTAACGGTAGTCGCCATTTTGTCGTCCGTTAACACTGGTGAGGGACCATTGTTACGCAGCGAATCTTCCAGGCTTTTAACTATTCGTGTGAATTACTCCGAAAAGAACCGATGTCTCGATTTCACAACAACCGTGGAGGTGGAATGAATCATTTCCAACAACGCAGAGGCGCTGGACCCGGAGGCCCGATGCGAGGTGGGTTAATGGGAAACCCTAATTTCAGAAACCATCCTTTCCAGAATCCAAACCAAAACCGAAGGGGAGCGAATAACAACATGAACAGACCGCACAACCAGGGACAACAGATGACTCCGAAGCCGATTATGCCTCCTCCGAGCCCCGGACCGGCCCTAACAATGAAAGGCCCGATGCAACAACAGCAGAAGCCGGTAAAGCAAGAACAAGCGAAAGAGAAGGAGACGCCTAAACAGACGACGACAAGCCCAGCTCCTCAGGTGAAGGTTGGGTCTCCGCAAGTTAAGGTCGAGTCTCCACAGGTTAAGGCTGAGACCCCGTCAGTGAAAGTTGAGACTCCTCAGCCGAAGCTGCAGTCTCCACCACCAAAGCCCAACATGACTTCACCTCAACCCAACCAGGCAAACAAGAACCAGAACCAGCAGCTGAAGTCACCCGAGGGGAATGCCAATGGGCAGAAGCAGCCTCCGCACCCGAGCCCTAAGTCTGGGCCACAGCAGGGCCAAAGAGCAGGGCATCAGCAGGGCCAGAGGTCAGGACCACACCAAGGCCAGAGGACCGGACCGTATCAGGGCCAGAGATCGGGCCCGCATCAAGGCCAGAGAAGCGGCTTCCAACAAGGCCAGAGGACGGGGCCTCCGCACATGAAGGCCAGACAAGAGAGAGAAGAGCCAGAGAGAAAACCCGCGACCAACAACCAGACAACTGATGGAGAAGAGGGCCAGGCAAGTGTAAGTTATCTTTGATTCTTTTTCGGG
Source organism: Thalassoma bifasciatum (assembly GCA_008086565.1). NCBI lineage: Eukaryota > Metazoa > Chordata > Actinopteri > Labriformes > Labridae > Thalassoma > Thalassoma bifasciatum. Next base: position 23,799 of record RPOG01002622.1, on the reverse strand, counting down.
CTGTTAATGGTTTGGTATTGTCGCCAGCTAATGTTAGCCAGGATACAACGGTCAGTGAGCTCGTTTTCTCACATTATGCAGCCTAAGCGGGCGGTGCTTTCCTTCATTCCATTAAACATGCTTCCGCTCACCCGTTGCGACCAACAGCGGTACGTGTGGTGAAACATATCAAACGCACTCCGGTGAAGTCGCGTTTGAAATCCGCCATCTTGTGTAACGTCTGAAAAGGGAAAAAAGGGAAAAATTACAGCAACGAATGCAACATAAATGTTCTCTTTATGATATTTTAACTTCGCTAACTGACAGACTGTGAAGAGTTTTCTCCTGAAGCAAACATGTAGGCTGATTTATAAAATGTAGGTCAAATGCTGTTTCCTTTCACTGCCCGTCGTGAATGGGGGATGGGATATGAGTCACAGATGGAACCTAACGGCTGGAAAAGAAACGACTGAAATGCCTTTTTTTTCATCCACTTAGTTTTATTTATTTCATATTAATCACTAGAATTACAAGGGATTAATTGTTTTTTTTTTTTACATTAACAGGAGTTCAAAGCAACACTGTCAATGCTGCTGAAACCTGGTGAAAAGACATACACTCAGCGGTGTCGTCTGTTTATCGGCAATTTACCCAACGACCTATCAGAGGAGGATTTCAAGAAGCTGTTTGCAAAATATGGAGAGCCCAGCGAAGTTTTCATCAACAAGGCCAAAGGCTTTGGTTTCATTCGACTGGTAAGCTCCACCACCAATACTTTTTATTTCTGTATACTGTGAAAATCAGAATAGTTTGCATGTTGGGCATTGTTTGGACGACCTCAAATGCGGATGAAACAATCGTCCACCAAAGCTGAGTCCCATGTTCAAAATATTGATTTTTGTTTTTCTCTTGTAGGAGTCTCGTGCACTTGCTGAGATCGCAAAGGCTGAGTTGGATGATACACCAATGAAGGGAAGACCCCTCCGTGTCCGATTTGCAACACACTCTGCAGCCCTGTCTGTGAAAAATCTGTCACCATTTGTGTCCAATGAGCTCCTGGAAGAAGCGTTCTCACAGTTTGGAATGGTCGAAAGGGCCATTGTCATTGTGGATGACCGTGGGCGCTCCACAGGGAAGGGCATCGTTGAGTTTGCTTCCAAACCTGCTGCCAGAAAGGCCCTGGAGCGGTGCAATGAGGGCGTCTTCCTGCTCACAACGTGAGTTCACATTTGATATACCTATTAAGTTCGGTTTACTCACCTCCTTAAAGGATACTAAGTTTATATCTTCTCCTGGTCTTTCATTTGCCTCAGGTCTCCGAGACCAGTTGTCGTAGAGCCCCTGGAGCAGTTTGACGATGAAGATGGACTCCCAGAGAAACTGGCACAGAAAAACCCCAGATATCAGGCGTAAGTTACACCTTGACTGAAATCTCTGTAATGCAGATTAATTCCTTGATTCATTAGAAACACATGATGTGGTATAGATGTGTGTTTGGGTTGATTTAGGGATTGTAGCAGTTATTTTCAACTATTTCTGAAGGCCAATAACAGTCATGAGTCATATTTACAATCAGTTGACTGAATCGAAAGAATAAATTGTTCAGTTACAGTTGTGTAAAATGTGCGGTTTTTGTTTTGGCATTACAGAGAGCGTCAGGAAACCCCTCGCTTCGCTCGTCCTGGCACTTTTGAATACGAGTACTCCAAGCGCTGGAAGTCTCTGGATGAAATGGAGAAGCAGCAGAGACAGCAGGTGGAGAAGAACATGCGGGAGGCCAGAGAAAAGCTGGAGAGCGAAATGGAAGATGCTTATCATGAGCACCAGGCCAACCTGCTCCGCCAAGGCAAGTCACCAAGAAACTATATATGTACACACTTACCCCCCTTAATGTGTTCACTGACTTATGAGGGAAGCCCCACAATGACATGTGTTGGTTTTATGTGTCATTTCAGATCTGCTGAGGCGACAGGAGGAACTGAGGCGCATGGAAGAGATGCACAGCCAGGAGATGCAGAAGAGGAAGGAAATGCAGCTCAGGTAATTATTTTCTCTTGATTCCTGTTTTCAATTGAGCAGTCTTTATAGCAGTGCCCCTCATTCTGCACAATGTTCATATAATTTATGAGTATTTCTGGATGATGCCAAGTAGTGATTACATTTGGACGTTGTCCTGGTTTTTTACAGACAAGAAGAAGAGCGGCGCAGGCAGGAAGAGGAGATGATTCGCAAGAGGGAGATGGAAGAACAGATGCGTCGCCAGCGTGAGGAAAACTACAGGATGGGCAACTTCATGGATGTGAGTGAAATGACTAATTATAGCACAAGACTTTTGGAAATACAAAGCAGGACACATGATCCATATTTTGTCCTAATCTTCATTGCATTTGTGTCGTTACAGAGAAACAGAGAAATGAGAAACTCTATGGGCATGGGTGGTAAGTTTTCACTCATTTATCCAGTTTATTGATCCATGAATAACAGCTATTGATTTTCTTCACCCCATACTTTTTAAAATACTGCCCATCAATAAGTAGTTAATGTATATAATTGTTCTTCACTACCTAGAATAGAAGGTGTTGTTAAGTAATTACAATCCCACTACTCATATTTGACTTGTTGGCGTTTCGTTTACATCAGATTTGCCCTTTGGAGCCTCTGGCCAAAAGTTCCCCATGGGTGGTCTGGGCTTTGAGGGACAGGGAGCATCCCCAGGAGGACTGATGGGCAACGAAATGGTAACGTATCCCCCTTTTAGCGAGTTTTAGTTTAGTTATGCTTGGCTCCTCTCTCTGTTGGAAAGACTACCAGCTGATTTTGAGCACAGAGGCTGGCCTGGATGGCCAAGCAGGATGGGACAAGGGCAATGCTCTGGACTCCCAGTTGGCTCAGATTGATCACTGCTTGTTGAAAGTTTTCATCCAATGGCAAACCAAACCCCATCACTTCCTCCTAGCTGAGTTTTATAATTTTTCAACTACGAAATCGTCAACCTGCACTAAAACACTGCTCTCAGCTGTAGACAGGCAGCAGTGGCTCTGCACACTCTCCTCACACCTCTGTGTTGTTGACATACTATTGCAAGACCTGTCTCATGTGAGCTGGACAGGCACATTTCCTGACCTGAGGGGGGAATGGCAACTACAGTTTTCCTCCCCCTTAACTGTTGACGATGTGCGTATTGTGTTTTGCTTCACTTTTTCTCACTGGACCAACTTTTTCGTCTTCTAGGACGACACAAGGTTGTTTTTGTCTTAGGGTGGCAATGTGAAGTCCTGATCAAAGCTCCTTCTATGGAACAGCTGACATTTTACCTAACGTAGGGGTGTATTTTCATTTTCACTTTAACTTTTGCATCAGTGTTTTAAGAATTATTAGCATCCAAGATGTTCTTAGTGCAGGCAGACGGTTAAGTGTTGAAGTGTTTGAAGAAAATGCAAACTTTGGAACAGCAGGTGTGATTGATGGGTTTAGGCAAAGCCTTGTGACTCTGTTAAGATGTTGTCGGTGAATTCTGGGCTTCAACCAGAACCATAGTGAAACCATTTACATCTGGAGAACTTCTGGTTTACAGCTGAAGGTGAACAGTTGGATCCCAAATGAGACACACATCTGCAACACCTAACTTTTTCATCAAGCTTTGAACACATAGTCTGATTTTGAGTTACACTGGATTTAATGGTGCAATAAACTTTGGCACCTTTAAATCAGACATGTTTTACTTTGACTCACAAAGGTAGCAAACAGATTTGTCTCTAAAAAAACACCCCACAGCTTTTAAATTCACATTTCAATCTCAGTAGCAGATAAACAGCATACACTTACCTCACAATAATATTAAACCTCTGGGGTTTTATGGTGACTTCATTTGTATCTGCTCATGTTGTAAACAACCTTTTGTGTGGTTTTGATCTTTGAGGCACTTAATCTCACACCATTCAAGTTTCACCACTCTTCAGAACTGGCATGTGAATCACACATTTATCAGAGAAACTGCTTTCTTGTTGGAGAAATTGTTGTGCCAAATGTCTTCTTTTTGTGCATTGTTTTAACAGTACACCAGATTTTATTCACAATCAGCACCCTCACTTCAATCTTTGAATCTCCAGAGTTCACTTGTGATATCCGAACATTAGAGTAAACAAAGAACTGTGATCTCACTGAAATGACTCCCAAGAATTTCATATGGCTTGTAGCTTTATACAAAGTCTCATGAATGTTATATTATAAAACATGAAATAGTGGGCCCTTAGCAAATTTCTTAAAATGTACCCACTAAGTATATTTTCTAAACTTACGACCAGCATATATATGTTGAATATCTGCTTCCACATTATGTTTCTTAACAGGGTGGTCCCATAAACCTTGTATGGAAGCATCTAATGTAATTTTGAGCCATATCCAGAGAGATCCCTCACTTGCACAAATCTCTGATAATTAACACATTAAGAAGTGAAACTGCAGCCATATTTGACGAGAGAACCAGTGTTTCTTTGGTCTGAGACGATGCTGCGAGCTGAACTGACTGGTTTGTTTCCAAGTGCTCCGCTTGGATTTTGATTGCGATAAAAGAATCTACAGTCTGATCCTCCCTGTTGTAACTGGCTGTTAAAACCCATCTCATATGATCATTTTTGTAAGAAAAATAGTTTGATGACTGAGTTGTCAACCTTTGATGTTTTAACACTGGCACAAACAGTGCTACAACTGTTGCCATAAAATAAGTATATGCTCTACATAAGGGTGAAGTATTTATTGAACTGAAAAGGAAATAAAAAAATTGTTAGTGAAGGGCTTGTAATGATCAGCCTGGTTTGGGCACAGCCCTTGTGAAAAGGGAAACTGGATCAGCGTTGTAAAAATGCACGACACATAAAGAAGTTAATATGACACAAGTGTTGGCATGTTGAGGAGAGACCGTACTAGGTAGGCACTGACTAACAAAAGCATTACCCTCTCTTCCTTTTCCGTATGTAACCTGTGGCACCTGTGGACCTTCATATTGGAACGAATCGTTTCTCCGGATGTGTCTCCTGCTGGTTGTGTTGTCAATCTGCACACGCTTTAAAACAAACCCCCTCTATCACCACACCATTTAAATCCCTTCATATGGACATGAACTGAATACTCAATACAACCCGTACCTTCCACACCCTTTCTGGCCCCTCCCCTCAATATTGACCTCAACAGCGCAACGAGCGCTTTGCCCAAGGGGGTCCTCGTAATGCCGGGTTTGGCAGAGTCCGTGAGGAGTTTGATGGCCCTGCTAAAAAACCCCGTTTTTAAATGCTGCTTTTTGATGCACCCGGCAGCAGAATTTGTATAGATTCTTCAAAGCGAACGCTTTTTTTCTTGTATTTAAGTTTAAATTGTTGAATTTTAGCCTGCTTTTTTCACCAAGTCAACATTTTCATTTTTATTTTGTACTGTCAGTAGTAGTGTTGAAAGATCCGTCATCCTCGTGTGACCTGGTAGTTCTTTCTGACCCATGTATAATTTTGTTTTCTAGATACATTATGCTCTGTGAGTCTCCGTGAAGTGATAATTGTAAAACTTTTCTCTACTCTATGGCTGTGTTTTGTGCCATACCTTTGGAGTCAAAGCATGTATTACAATAAAGAAACGTTGGTTCTATCAGGACAAACAGTTATATTTTATTCCTAAAACTATTAACATACATCATGTAAAAATAATCCTAACTATTGGATTGCTTGCAGAAATGAAATAATGTGGGTACCTGCCACATTAGTTCTTAAAGGATCTATGTGTTATCTCTGCTGCAGTCCAGGCGTCTGTTGGCCCCCTCAGTATGACTGATTTTTGACGCATAATTATTATAATTAGCAAGTATCCAACAGCTAGAAGCTTTAATGTGAAAGAACTGTGCCGGACTTTCATCTGAAATAGAAATAAGGGCTTGTTTGCCACTGATGACACAAGGCTCATTCATATACTTATATCCAATATGAATTTTCCAATTTTGTATTTAGCAGCAAAGAGAAGTGACCTTGGGGATGGGGATAGAAATCTGGGTCTGATAAGACCCTGTTCTTAACCTTTTTTAAAACCTAGGGATCAAAAATGTATGTGCTCACCAATGCTCTTATTACGCCTTATGCCCTCCCTGTAACATGCATTGTATTTCGAGTGAACTTAATTCATCCAAACCGAAATGATTTCCCACCATTGTTTGTTCAATTCAATTTTTGAGTTAAATTTCTACCACAGGAGAACTGGCATTTAATTGCATTAAGTAAACACGACAATCTCCTGACTGAGATCACCATTATTGTAGCAAGATTACCAGCTCTGCCTTCAACTGTTAGCCAGCCCTCCTCACAGAGCCTTTTTTTAAATCTGAAAAATAACAGAGAAGTATTGATAAGGACCATATATTTAAGGAGTATCAATACAAACAAATGATCCCCCTCCCTATGTGACCTGTGCATCTTTTTGCAGTTTCACTCATCTTCAAGTTCCAAATGATTTTAGTATTACAGACGCTGTGAATCACAATGGCCGTTTTAATCCAGTTAAGTTGTAGAGATGCCTCAGGAAAGTGGAAATATGACACATAGAGCCTTTAAGAAAAGCTTGTGGTAATGTGTGTGAGAGTGTGTGGATGTTAATTGACATTCTACTCATCAAGTATTCAGCCTGTCAGCGACAGGGCATTTGTAACCTGTGTGAGTGGAGTGTTCGATCGAATCAGCCATTGTGCTTTTAGCTTTGCTTTAACAGTTTCCAGCCACATTTGTCAGGCTTCTGTCGACAGTTCAATCAGTAGCTTGAGCTAACCAGAGTCACGTGCTTGAAAATATGTGGCTTCTCTGTAAAATGCTCTTGAAAAAAACAGTAAAGGATTCAGAGAATTCAAGAAATGGCTTGAAAAATCCAACTGATCAAGTTCTTTCGTCATATTGGTAAATGTTGGCATATTCAAAATTTTTTTTGGGTTAGATTTGAGTGCAACCGTTATCTATTACATTTTACCAGTTTTAAGGTACTAGTACCATTCAGAGCATTAATCTTTTGAGATTCTTTAAACAAAATTAGATCTTTCACTGATAAAAATTTAAAAATTGGTGAACATTGAGTTTAAGCGACTGCAAACATCCTTGTTAACCAGGTAATGGGAAGTGACATAATGTAATGGCTTGTTTTTGGCTGATTATTAGTGGATGTATAGAGTAAAACAAAAACCTAATCAGCTTATGTGTGTGAACTCTTCACCACATTCATGGCCACTGGACAAAACAAAGCTTTTGGGCTTTTTCATATAAATCTCTCAATGGGCCTGGCCAAATGAAAGTTTTGCAAATTAAAGGCAAATAATGACCTTTTTTAGTAACTTAAGTAAGAACATTAATAGCACTAAAGAACTCTTGCATTAGAGAATCCCATGTGGCCGATTTTCTGATTCTCTGAGGCCCTGAACAACAAAGTTACCTTTGAAAATTTGGCCTCTAGGATGAACAACTCTACTTTTTGCTGTATTGATGAGAAATGATCCATTATAGCTTTGCTGGTATATGTAGTCAAATTAGAAATACATTCAAAACAATTTTTTCACAACATTCCTTATGATATGTGGTTTGTGGGACCATGTGTTCCTCTGCATGCCATAAAAGGCCTCAGTTGCACCTTCGCTATATATTTTTTACCAGTTTTGAACGCATGAGTCTCAAAAGAAGAAACAAAATATTGAAGATGACTGTAACGTCAAGCACAGGCAAGAAAAAAAAGAGTTGCTGAGCTGATCTGTGTCACTTGTTTTTGGGGTCTACGTTTGAATTTTTTTAACAACAGAAGTGTAACTGAGTCCAGAACGTCAATGTGCTTCAACAGAAAGAAGACAATTTGATTCTGTGCGCTGAAGTTTGAAGAAGATCAACGTCACTGAATAGATCAGCAGTGAAAAGAGTTTCAAACTTTTTGTTGCCAGTATCAGTCACCAGCAGCAACTCATCTTTCAGTGAAAGAACGATTTTTTTCACCATCCAAAGCCTTTTAAACTGAGAGTCTGAGCTGACGAATGCTTTTTGTTGGGTGATTCATTGACAGTGTTAGTTTTCCATGTGACTGACTGGAGGAGCATGCAGTTCTGCAGTGACATGTTGGTGGAAACACGATCTGGCTGGCTTTGAGCTTTTTTTTTTTATTTTTTAATATGAATGACTTTTTTCATTGGTGACCAAACCAACAACAAACCTTTGGACAGCGAACAAACCTCCTCAAATTACTTCATGGCTCCAAATTGATCATTTACAAACCCCATTTATAAGTAACTTACCCCAATTCAACAGACAACTCCTGTGATTGGTGGTAATACAGTTTGGGCCATTGTTATGATCTAAGTAGTTGGTAAATAACAGGTGATTCTGTTAAATTTTAAGTAATCACATTTTGAACAGAGTTCAACAGAAGCCCATACATTGATGGGGTGCTGTGGAAGCATTTTATCCAAACATCTACTTAAAACTTTATTTTAGAGCTTAATGGCTGTGATAATGAAGAGGAGCACATGCTGCTACTTTAGCTTCTACCATTGAATCATGTCAGTACCTGTTCTGAGGTTCTTTTGGCGTCAGATGGACCCTGACTTGCCTCAGCAAGCATTTCTTGCATTGAGTGGTAAGAGGAAATGAGCGGTAAGAGTGAGTGTAAGTATTCCTGTGTTAACAAACATACTTTGAGACTGAACACACTTGATTTAAAACATATTCTCAACACATCATGGGCCTTACGATTGTCATAGTTTCTGCTGATTTGAAGTGGAGAACTTTTAAGATGTGTCCTGGTGGGAGCTTCGCTCCAATACTCTTTGGACTTCTGAAGGTGTATGAACCTTCAAACAGAGTCATTTAAAATACAACTCAAAATACCTGAAATGCCGTAGTTAACAATCTCATTGGTACACAAATGTGTCTTTTTGACAAATATTTGCTGTCACTTCTTCCATAATTGTGACTGGTTAGGCAAACTTCTCATTTCAGTTCTTTGCCATTTGTAGGAATGCTAAGACTTCCAAAAGAACTGAATGAGACCATAAGAAACTTTGAAATATACACCTATAACTGACCATACTCCTGTGCACAGTGTAATTTCTGATTTTGCACAGTTTCTCATATTCACATACCAGTTAAAAAAAAAGAAAGACTTAAAAAGAACAACAACTGTAGGAGTTTGGCTTCAGAGCCTGAAGTCATGGGGTGTTGATTTGAAATGTTACGTGTGTTTGTGTTCTGTACATCTTTTCTTTAACAGGTTTGACCAGCTTTAAAGCTTGTGGACTGTCGGGAGTTTTTGGCTGAGTAGGGTGAACACTGGAATCTTTTAGCAAAGAAAACTTAAGCCTGGATCTCTGAATTTAAAATCTGCACGTTTAGATGATTGAATAATTCATTTGGCAGCATTCCTTTTTTATGACACCTTCAGTGACCTTTACCATCTCTGAACCCTTGGATTTCTATGAAATACAGAAGAAAAGCTTCAAAAAGATTTACCCAAGACAACAGAGAAACATTTTTTTATTTTGGGGAGAAAGAAGTAAAACAAATAACCTTTTGAATTCTCCCTTTTTTAAAGGATAATAGTTTATAGACGATTATAAACCTGTTGCAGATGCATAACTTCCTGTCATTGAGAAGTGAAGAATCAACTTTTTGCTGTTTGGCAGAAGAAGTGCCCATACTTTTCCTTACATGTTTTCGCAGTAGTACCTTCAAATGGAGGGCAGAACATTAGCTCAGAAGTACAGTGGCCTCAGAGACTGTCTCTGTTTTTTATCCCCAAGCAGCTGCTCTCTGGGATGACTTCACTTATATCGGGCTAAGAAAGTTTGTCCTGAAACAAGTTTCTCTGAACTGTCAGTCGTGTTATCACCACTGATCTCTTTACTCCTGCTTTTACTTCCCTCCATCCACGGCTTAATCCCTTCTTACCCAGCACAGATGGATCAGTTAATTTGTGTCAGCGATTAATTTTTTAATTTTAGGTCGACCACTTAAAGTCTTTCCCTATTCTGTTTTCTCCTAATACTCCAAACTTCCTTTATTTTAACGGTTTTATTTTGTCTGTATGGAGATAAATCATATGTATAATTTCAAAAATAATTTAAATTCATTTTGCCAGGGTTAAGTTTCTTTATTTTACACCATTTGCACGTTTGAAGTGACAAGATTTGTATTAGGAAATTATCAGATAATATGATAAATGTTTATTCCCTGCTTAGATGGGATTCAGTCAGTAGATGGTTAAAGTGATTAAAACAGATCAGATCATTTAGTAGAGTATGATTATTTAACATGGTTAACACCCTGATAGATGCAAAGAATTTCTCATGTTCTTGCTACATAGTCTTTTTAAGTGAAGTAGGCATCAGTACAGACCATTGATAACGTGTATTTTCAGGGTAAGTTGGGTTTTCTTTAGAAACCATACTTCTGAAATACTTGAAAAAAACTCTGGACATCGCATGGCAACTTCTGGTTGATTCAACCTTTTCCAAAACTGAAGTCTTGTAATGTTATGTCTGTCTTGGTGTTGTGTACTATTTGTTTTTCTTTAACAGGTTTGACCGTCTGTAAAGGTGATGGACAATGTCAAGGGAATGTCCTAACCAAGAAATCCAGATTTTGTAGCTTAAGAGGGAGTGGTTTTGTTATGGAAGGAAATTATTTGCATAAAGGATATAATTTTTATGTATTAAGGAGAAAACACTGTTTATTTATCATGGATCTCGAGCTGCATTTAAAGTTGGAGAGGAATATTCCACTTTTCTTCTTCACAATTCACAGGATTGAGTTGACTGACTAGAGCCCTCGACATCCCTGATTACAGAGCACTTTGTGACCTCGTCTTTGAACAAAACTCCCCTGGGCCATATCATTTCTGACATTTCCCAATTGAAGTGCTCAGTGAAGAACTCTTCTCACTCTCACTTAGCTCTCATTTTATTATTCATTCCCTACTCTGTGGTGGGTTATGGCCCTTGACGCCCCCCTGTTACTTCAGTACTAAGATGAATAGGATTCCAGTACATCACTTCAGATCACTTCAGATAACAAATGAGAACCTTCAAATGTTTTGTCAAATTAGGCCTTGGTACATGTGAGCTCTCACTTTCGAATAGTAAGAGTTTCTCTTACCGCTGCTTTGCTAAGTGGTGTTGAAGAAAACATCTAAACTGTGATGCAAATGTCAACACTTGGATGATGATTCAAAGCATTCGAGCTTCAATGTCTAACAGAATTTAATGAAAAGGGGTTCAAGGCAATGATGCATTTTCAAGGCTTTTTCTTTCACACTTTGAGGGACTGTGTGCAATGTAGAAAATTGGGCATAGCATTCAGGGAGAGACCACCAGGTAACCTTACTGAGCAAACCCCAAAGTGAGAGGCAATATCTGCACCTATATGAATGAAATCCTTTTGAATGGAATTAAATTAACTAACTAATTTAATGCAGAGGCTGTTAAATAACTGGACGTACTCTCCTTTAGCATCTGAAATGAAGCAAAACCACAAGCTTCTTTAAACTGCTGATTTAGAATAAACCCAACCCCCTTTCAGTGTGTGCCATGAGCAAAATTATCAATTCAGACAGGAGAAATTATTTGTACCAAGCGGTAAACATGTTATTTTCTTCAGTAAAACAACTTTTTTGGTGTATGTGACTCCCAGTGCTAACAGAGCCAGACTGAAGTGGTCATTTGCCAAACATCAGATTCACCAGATTGCTATATATTTTCAGACTGGGGGTCGCTGCCTGATGTAGTGTTAAAAATGTTAACTGAAAAGTTATAAACCTGAACATACATGCTACCCCAACTATGATTGGTCTCCTATTACCAGACCTTTGGACTCAGGCTTTTTACAAGATTTTATCTCATGATAATCATGTCCAATAAAAAAATCACTCCCAGCTTTGTTACTGCAACAATAACTTAAAAGTTGCACTTCCATTTGATACCATATCATTATCTAGTCCTTTGAAATTGGAAGTTGCACCATCAGTCCTGTGACAGGAAGTTCTTATTGGCCCAAAAATCCATATGGTTTAGCACCACTAGTGTTCAACTTCCCTTTATTATAACCCAGTCTAAAAGAAACCTTACCAACCAGTAAAATAACCTGCTTTCACTCACCATAGCCTGTAGGTAGCCATGTGGTTGGTTTTTCCTCTTTCTTCTTCACTGAAGCTGCTTCTTCATCCTCTGTTTAACATCAGGCGATACCCAGGGTAATGAATCCCTCATGCTCCAAAGTATTTTGAAAAATTATTTGAAAAAGACTTGAATTTACAAAGGAGCTGTCATTATTCTACCCTTTTAGGTTTTATCATTTTAGACCTGTTGACAGAATATCATTGTATACATGGTCAAGGTCCATAATTGGAGAAATTTTGGGGTCAAATAGTCAGATTACGCTCTTGCCACATAATCCTTTCCATGTTTTATACATTAATATTTAAGCGTATCTGAGTTTTATCATCTAATACAATTTCTTGTTTATTTTTAGCTTTTACATAATCACCTCACACTAAAAAAAAAATCAGACTATTTTGAAAATGATTTGGCGGCCCACTTGTAATAACTTCACATTCTACAGGTTGAGAATCAGAATCAGCTTTATTGCCAAGTATCTTCAAGAAGCATTCAAAGAATTTGACTGCGGTTTCAACTGTGCTCTCTTTGTACAAAAACAAGTATGAATAAATATTAAATATCAAATCTATTTAAAAAAAGATAGAAATATTAGAAATATAGGAACTTTGTACAAAAGGAAGACAGAAAAAATATGTATTGACATTTAAATTAGACAGAGACAATGTGCAAGAATGAAAATCACTGCACTATTGCAACAAATACCCTAATCCATAACCACTCAAGCAGGACACCCAGTAAGTCATGGGATTGTTCCTCAAGTGGTTGTTTAGGTGAAGTTAGCTCACACCTTTGTGTCACTTAAGTTATTCAGGGATGTAAAGCATCATTAAGGATGCTCAGAGCCGTTACTTCAGCATAGCGTTGTAAAATTTGTGACCATAATTTTGTCACTTAAAGCCTGTAATAAAATCCTACCTCATGGTTTTGAACTCCACAATCCCTCCAATGAGTTTCTCAGGACTAGCTGGTGATATTCAACATCCGTAGACTTGAAGAACCCCCCCCTCACCGACCTGCCTGACGCAGACAGTCCTGTGCACCTTGTGTTTGAGACGAGGATGTGAGTGGTTCCAGAGTGAGTGTGTCTAAGTTTCATGTGTTTGGTTAACTGAGGTGTGTTAGCTGCTGTCAGCCAGCTTGTCAAAGACGGGCTGCTCCAGTCCACAGTAGAGGCTCTTCTCTGCAGTTGGGTTACATTGACGATGAGTAGAAGTCAGTGGAGAGTAAAGCCTGGACATGTTTGCACTGCAGCCAGAAGTATGCTTACACAGATCAGCTGAACGAGTAAGGTAAGTGTCCATCCATGTTTATAATACCAGATGCACAGTGTTCTCTTCTTTCTGTCCCCTTTCATACCCCGTCATCGCTCACAGTGACGTTTACAGGGCTTCTGGCATCACACTTCTAAAGAATGGCATCACAGTGCAGATCTCAACCTTTTGTGTGTGTTTGTGAAAGCGTTCTAGCTCGTGCAGTGTGTGTGTGTGGTTGTAGTACTTTGGCTTCTCCGTGTGTGAACATGAGAAGAAGAAAACGGTTTGTAACTTGTGCAGAAACTTTCTCTCATTCTGAAGTGAAAACCTGAACGTGAGTCTTGTACATCCTCCAGGGTATTTCAGTTGTACCTTCTCTGTCTGTGATGATTCTTTTAAAACTGTATCATTTATTGTTCGCCTTCTTTATCAGTCATTAGTGGTGGGAACAGGCAGGTCAACCATGGCAACAAGAAAAAAACCAGCTCATGCTGAAAGAAACTTCTGTAACTCTGCAAACTCTGAATATCTCTGACTTGTTGAACAGAATTGATGCCCCTTCTCATGAGATAACCTACTGATTATTTCTGGTTGGGCACTTTAAGCCCTGTTACGACAAAGCCGTCAAACTCTCAGATTTCCTTACCGCTGATAAAGTATTCCAACAACAAGGTATAAGAAGTGATGACAGAGATGATTTTTAGCCCTGTTTCCACCAAGTGGTCTGGTTTGGATCAGGACAGTGGGGTTAGGCCTGGGAAGTTGAATGCAGCGTGTTCTGGGATTTGGCACCCCAACAAAAGGGAACTAAAACGTGGGATGGACGCTTGGGTCATTTGGGGACCTGTTCGTTTTTTTAGTCAAAGGAAAAACCACAAAATGCGTGCCATACCGAGAAAAACCGAACTGAACCGCTTGGTGGAAACAGAACTTTAACGTGTACAACATTCAAGCTCATCTGTGTCTCAAACAGTTTCTTCCCCTAACGATGTGACACTGAACCAGTTCCTGAAATCACCCACACTCGGAGACTCGTTCATCTTTTGGTTCCAGATACATGAAAAATTACTTCACAGCTGAGCTGATGTAGTAAAGTTTGAAAACCAAACAATGGACCCAACCTGTTTGCTAAATCAGCTGAAGAGATCCTCCATTTGTATCTGCTCCTGCTCCTTTTTCCCACCTGTGAAGTCTCTCCTATATGAAAACGAAAAAGTTTGTGGGTTTGGGTGGGGATGTGTTTGCAGTGAAGTCATGGCGCATCGTGCTGGGGTTGTTCTGGTATTTGAAAGAAACAGATTTCCTGGTTTTTAACTGTGTATCTTTCTACACCATGACTTTTGACCTCTGTATTTTGGGTACTTAGTTTGGGTTGATGTGGATTTATTGAGTCAAGCAATGGGTCGTACGGCAGGTTAGCATCACCTTGAAACTGCTGATAATCCTTCAAATCCAGCAATTCCCTATCAAACTAAAAGTGATATATATGACCTCATGAATGAGATGTAGTGTACACCCATTTGATACTTATATATTGGGAATGTCCCGACCAATGACTGTATATAGAATGGACAGCGTGCTTCCGCCTGTCACCGTTTTACGTGTTTGAAGCCAAAAAACCCTGTTTCTCTAGCCGCCATTGTGCAGCCAGAGTCTGCGCAGTAGAGAATTTCCAGTGGAGCCGAGTAAAAAAGAGAAATAAAAATATTTATTTCTTCTTCTTCAGAAGGTTTAGTCTCCTTTTGGCTCCTTCCTGAAGTTTCTTATATCCCCGGTAAAAACTACTCACGAACAGCAGCTGTCAACTATCGTAAAACGAAACTTATATCGCGTTTTTTAACGTCCAATAACTAATGAGAAACTAACTTCTCAGTAAAAAAACACCTGAACACCATGCAGCCAGATGACATCGTCATACTACCTTAGCGTAAAGATGAGAGAAACGTTTCTACCAGGTATCGTAATTTTTTAAAGTTTTCCCGGCTCATATCTGGAATACATGGGGAGGCGGGGCTTATGACCTATACTGCAGCCAGACACCAGGGGGCGGGGCATCTGCTGGAGGCTTCAGTTTGAGCCAAATGTCATTTCGTCCACTCATTATACAGTCTATGGTCCCGACATTGATATCGGTCCAATCAGCTAAAAAAATTAATATCAGATTTTATCAGCCTGCATTTAAAATTTCCAATGTTAGCACTCTAATACAGGTCGTCTATTTCAGACTCTGCTCCTGCACCTTTATCCAGCAGCAGAGCCCATGTGAACACAACAACAGCGTGAGCAAAGGTGCCAGCAAAGTAGCAAGGAGTAGGAAAGTCGCCGGCCATGTCATGGTACTTTTAGTTGAAGTCCCAATGCACAAGTTTCTCATGTTGGCACAGAACTTGGGACTTTTAATACATTTAAACCATAAACATTTCCCTCAGGCTTAATCAATCCCTGAGGATCTACAAATAGACTTGAGAGTCACACCATCCAAACTGGTATCGTGCCAGATTGTTAACAGTATCGGCAAATACGCAAGGCTGCAATATCTGTGCAAAGGTTTTATCAGGACGCCCCCAATTATTGTTTGTGTTCGGATAAAATGCAATTGAAAGTTTGCCATAAATTCTGGGAGCATTCAAAAATTTTGGTAGAACATTGATTATTCCTTGTAATTTACCTGCAGTACCTTCAATGTCCACTAGAGGGACAACTGCTAAACTTTGAAACCCCTTTAAGACTTAAATGGCAGGAATAATCATAGAGAGAGTTCAAGTCTTCTCTCGTGAGTCTAGTGCTACAACTCTGACTGAACTTATACAGACGTAGACTCCTGTGGAAGAGGTTTGTTGGTTTCGATGCAGGTACGTTTATACCAGATATGGCAGCACAATACTTCAATCTGGTTCCTTTTCATCTTTGTGAGGAGGAAAAGAAAACTGTTGTAGTTCTTCCATGAAAAAAACTTTTGCTGGACTCTCCTGTTTCTTTCCCTCTCAGTACCTTGTTCTTCTCATTTGTGTTATTTTCTGATGCTCTGTCACTTCAGGAGCCGGTCAGACCCGAACAGCATCCTCACTGTGGCGTTAACCTTGTTGGTTGGTCTCTAAGCTGCAAAGACTGTGGCCTTCTGAAGTTTCTGGTTCTCAAAGGGGGAACCACTCTTAGTTCAAACATGAATCCAGGCCCATGGAGGCTGATGAGACGTATCTCTCTGCACTGTGATCCATTTTCTAACCAAATCCTGATTTATCAGAATCTTTCTGAGTGTGAGTGTGATGCCAGAACAACCCTCTGTGCCTGCAGCGGGCAAAGTCTCCAAGACTGACTCTGAATAGACCAGCGCTCCTCCTGCACACGCTCATGGTGCAGCTCCTGCCTCTGCTGACGTGTCAGGAAGAATCCAGCTTCATACGGCTGTGTAACTGAACTCTGTTGTCCAGATTTATCCTCGTACCCTCTGCAGTTTGTAAACTATGAATCCATTTTAGGTGCTGTGATGTTTTAGATTCTATCTGCATTTACACTTTGACACTCAATCTGCACATCACTGATTCACCAACTCTTACTGCTGAAAACATTCACACACACACACACACAGTATCTCATTTTTATCTCATTTACAGTACAAACATGTTTCTATCTAATGAGTCAACACACAAACACAAGCTCAACACAAAATGTGACTATTAGTGGAAAAATCAAAGCAGCATTGGTTCATGTAGGAATCAAAACGCATCCTGCTTTTTGTACAGAAAAAAAAAAAAAATAGTCAAAGTAAAAACCTGTGTTAGTTTATCGCTGGACTCTAATTGTTTGTTTCTCACCACAGGAACCTCGAGCAGTGGACGGAGGCTGACAAACCACACCTGTAAACACGGTAAGATCGTGTGAAATAATTAGAGAGAACTGGCTACAGACCTCAATGTCCATGTTCAGCCCTGGAAATGATGTAACTGATGACTCTTTCTGGCTCTCAGTCCTGAAGTTTCTGATATCCCCGATAAAAACTACACAGGAACAGTGGCTGTCAATCATCCTAAAACAAAACTTAGAACCCGGCTTTTAACGTTTAGTAACTAATGAAAAACAAACGCCTCCGAAAAAAAGAGGATTTGAACACAATGCAGCCAAGTAACATCTTCATACCACCACAGCGTAAGGGTGTGAGAAGCATTTCTACGAGATGTAATATTTTCTAAAGTTTTACTTCCTCTCATCTTGACTGCATTAGGAGACAGATTTTGACCTATACTGCCGCCTGCCACCAGGGGGAGCAGTTTTTGTAGAGACCTCAGTTAGAGCCGACTGTCATGGTGTCCACTGATAATACAGTATGGCTTCAACCTAAAAAAAATAGTAAGGATTTCAGTCCATGAAAAGGAAATGAAGGTGACTACTCTGGTTAGAAAAAAAGATTAATACCACATGATTGTGCTACTGTTAATTTTACAGGGTTCCTACACATCCTGAAAAAGTCTTAAAAAGTCTTAAATTCATTGAAATGTTACATTCTGGTCTTAAATAAATTACTCAAAGGTCTTAAATTTGTCAGGGCGAGATTTATTGAGCTTTTATCAATTTTATTTTTTTTTGTGGGACTTTTCGAGAAGGAGATGTAGAGTGAAAACTGACTACAAGCTGCTGATATAATCTATCTGCATCCTAGCTACATACAGATATTAACCGATGAGAAACTTTATGTTCAATAAACAGTCCAAAAGTAAACTTGAATGAGTCTCACTAAGTGACACACGCTATGATTTGGTTGTAATGCAGCAGGATCCCCAAACCATTGACCATATTTATGCATTTTGAGTCTTAAATTTCATTCAAAGTGGCATTAAAAGTCTTAAAAAGGTCTTAAATTTGACTTGCTGAAACCTGCAGGAACCCTGTTTTAGTCTGTTTAAAATAATGTCACCTAATCAAAAGGACTGGATGTGACTTTTTAACAACTCTGTCAAACAGAAAATACTGGTAATAGAGATGATGCTGAAGTGAGATAAAAATACCTATAAAAAGGAAGGAATTTTATATCTTTATTTGTGATGTGTGCAACTGTTCTTTCCAAATAAAAATGAAATTTCTTGGCTGACATTGATGGTTTAGGTCTGCAGCCAAACTGTCTCTGAAATGATTGAAAACTGCCTTTTGTTTTGTTGTGAAAGCTGAATTAACGTTGATTCTTTTCTCTCTTTTGAAGGTTAATGAAGATTAAAGTCTGATAAAAGCCAGAGCTGCACGAGACCGAGGAACAGCACCGAGGAGTCGCCAGGACGACGCCACGTAAGCTCCTCTGCCGCTCATTGTTCACGTGTTTGTTTGTAATAAAGATCAACCGTTCTAACGCTCTCTGTGCTTTTCTTTTTCAGATCTGCAGGAGGTGACGCTGCTGCAGATCCAGAGGACAAACAGCCTGCAGTCCGGAGAAAAGATGCACTGTTTGTTTGCTTTAAGTCAAAATAAATAATTCAAACTGAGTTGTTCTCTTTCTTTATGGTTTCCCTTTAATCCTCTCTGAGCTTTAGAAAACAGTTTGTCAGTGGCAGCAGAGTGAGCACACTGGATAAATTAAAGTCATGTGATCTGTCTTTCTCGCCGTCCTGCCTCAGTGACCACGCTCTGAGTTCAGTCCAGTTACAGTTGAGGGTACAGGTGCCGTGTTTCCTCGGCTGGATCACACTTCCTGAGTGTTGGCTGTCAGCTCTGGAGGAGGTCCAGCCCTGGAGGGAGGAAGCAAAGTGATACGAAGGCGCCTGAAGGCACCAGAGGAGGTTTCATGTGTGGGTCACTGAGGTTCGCTGACCTCCTGAAGAACAGTCTGACGCTGTGGGACGTCCTGGTCGACCGCTGCCCCTGTGACCCGACCCCGATAATCCCAGGATGATGGATGGATGGAAAAGAGGGGGCGATATTGAATGACACAACAGGAGCTCTGAATACCCCTTTGAATGACACAAACTTCTGCGTCAAGAAGTTTCAAAAAGCTGTCATAATGACGACAAGTTACCAAAAAGTAGAAACTTTTTATGCAGAAACGAAGAATCTGTGAGCTCCTCGAAATGAATCATACACTCTGACTTGCTTATTCTCCACTGAAAATCATAACAGAAATAAATGGATCTGTGTTTTTCTAAAATGAATTAGATAGAAGAAGGAAACAGTATGTGGCACCTTTAAAATGCAAAGGGAAATTAATTTTTGGCAGTTTATAGCCTTGAAAAGTTTCAAACATGTTTAAAAAAAGAAAAACCTGGAAGTGAATTTCATTTAACCTTCCTGTTGTCTTTAGATTTTCTCTTCACTGTCCGTTCTGTTTATGAAGAACAAGGTGAAAAATTTCCTTGATTCTTTTTTTTTTTCATTTTTGTGAAGATTTGTCAAACATTATTTACATAACATTACACCTCTTGTAGTAGAAAAAAGCAAAAATCATGTATTTTGGGTTTTTTTTTTTTTGCATAACTTGATGTAATATCACAGACAGGCACTTGTCAAAGGAATAGCAGGATTTTTGTTTTGAAATCAAAAACTGTCTAATGGCAGGAAAATGCCATAAACCTGTATAAATCGTACACTTTAAAAATCATAATCATAACTAATTTTACATGTAAATGGAATTTTTTAAGCTATTATATGAAAGAAGATACCAAAGTCATAACAGAATAACTCGAAATTGGGTCAAACTGATCCAAAGACAACAGGAGGATTAATTTTGTTAAAAGCTGCTATGAAGAGACTTTTACTGCTGACCTGCTGAATATGTTGGGATTTTTTATCATTATTTTTTTTCTAAACCTTTAACCTTCCTGTTATGTCCCAGGTCAAATTGACCCAGACTGAATTTAGAATATCTAGGAAAAATAGAATAAAATTACGAATGAAACTTTCTCTGCTTGACTTATTTGATGCAATAAACATTCTGAAAAAAAATGGTCCATCTCAAATATGTACAACTAGCCCATAGGCACTGGGGAACCAAGGGTTGAAAACATGACCATTGCTGCCAAAAAACAACCCATTAAATAAATAAACTGGCATCTTAGACACTGAAATATTTCTAAATTTAAAAAAAAGGAAACCAAGCAAAGTAATGATCGTCCTTTTTCACCAACAGCCAACCTTTGTTAGAAAATTATCCTGAAATAAAGAAAGATCATTATCAAAATTTTCCCACTGGTACCTAATTGCAGGATGTTTTTCATGAAGCTTTTCTTCAAATATGTTTAATAAAACCACATTTCTGTGTCATAAATGGGAAGAAACATTTATTTTCTCAGTTTTCTATCAGACTTAAATCTTTGAGTTTGGGAGTTTTTTGCTTTTTGTTTGAATTTTGTGAGACTTAAATTTTCTGTTCCCTAAACTGACAGTCACTTGACCTCGTCCGTTTACCACCTGCTCCCTCGTCTGTAAGTCGACCTGCGGACGAGGGAAAGGGGGGAGAGAGAGGGGGGGGGGGGTACAGTGCGAGGTGGCGTCCACCTGACCAGCTCCAAACATGCATCATTAATGTTCATGAATCATTGATGGCGTCCGCTGGCTACAGGTGGAGCGGTACAACCCCCTCTCTGTTCCCCTATTCCCCACCCAGGCGCCTGCACCTGAGGACGCACATGATCCAGGTTTTAGTCCAGGAAGGATCAGAGACTCAGAATCTGCCGCGTGAGTCTTTAAACTCAGGTGATTTATGGTCAGAGGGGACAAACTCAGACACAGATGAGTGGAGCTGCTCCCCCGACCATCATGCTGGGTTTGGGGTTGGACCTCAGTGAACCGTGGCCCCACAGGTCGTCTCAGTCGTACCCACTCAGCGGCTCCGTGACCCCCCAGGAGAGCAGGACCCCTCTGAGGCTGCCGGCACTGGTCGCCACCACCAAAGGAGCTCACGGCAGGAGCAGCATGGCTCGGCTCAGGTGAGATCAGGGAGGGAGAACCCACAGGTGTTTGAGTATTCAGGAGAAAAATAGACAAAATCCAGGACTGCCTTTTGTTGTTATAATTGTTTTTTATATTGATTATGTGCTGAGGTGTTATTTTTACTAATCCCAAACTGTGCCCCCACCCCACAAAGGTCTGGTATTTGCTTTTTTTTCACCCTCCTCCTTCCTCTTGTACTCTGTTTTTCTTATCTAACAATTTAACATTTCATAGCTCTGAAATATGTGCAATAACAAATAAAGCATCTTGAATTTTGTATCTCAACGTGTACAGCCGTATTCTAAATATTAACTGTTTATTTTCAGCCTAGAGTAAACCTCTTATTTATAATAATCAGCAGTCAGCTCTGTTAGCTGTTCGTGTTAATTTGCAGAAAAATCAACCTGAGCTTAAGTTGGGAAAAAATAGTGTACACCTGCGTTCACACATGCTGCCCGCCTGAAAAATTCAGGGAGTTTTGTGTATGTGTGAATACAGCTTTAGATTCTGGACCTTTTTACATTATTTCAGGCTTTGTGATGTGTGAAATTAAAAAGTAGGCTTGTGTAAATCAAACATAGTCCACTTAAAAAAAAATAAAAACTTCAAAAACATTTGAATGTATCCGTTTTTACCTCCTCAGTGTCTTCAGTCTAAGTTCAGTTTCTGTCATTACATTTGGTATCGCTCCCTCAGTGCATCATCAACCTTTTGTCAATCAATGAATCAATCAATTTATCTTAATTTATAAAGAGCCGAATCACAACAAACATTATCTTAAGACTCTTTCCAAAAATACTAACTGGTCTAAAATGGCTGATGTGATTTTATTGATCACTTTGTCGACCTTGTTGCAACAAAGAAATGTAGGAAACAGATCAAAAACTTTAACCTCTAGTTTTGTTAACATATACAATATTTAATAGAATATGTGGCTGTGAATTAAAAGGGTAAAATTACAACAATAGAAGCACAGTAGAGTAAGTGAGGTTTCTGCTTCCTCCTGCTCTTTTTACAGACACATGAAATGCTTTATTTATTGATTGTATAGCGATATGGTATTTTAAATTCTTAAAATGATTTTTTTGTTTTACTTTGTTTGTCAGAAATAAATAAACAACTTTCTCGTCTAATTTTTTCTTCATCTGTCATGTCTAATAGAGCTGAAAATGCCAAAAAAAATATGTCAGAAGAAAAAAAAAAAGATATTGGACGTTGAATTCTTTTGACCTCCTGTTTTCAGGTGCAATTCTACTCTCAGCTTTAATTGTGTGTAAGTGTAAAATCATTATAACAACACAGAAATATGAATCCTGTGCACCTCTCTCTCCTTCTATTGCTATCTGTAATAATGATGATAACAATGATCATACATTTTATTTAAAAGTGCCTTTCTCAACACCCAAGGACACTTCACAACAAGAATAAAACAGAAATACACAACCTAAACAATTAACCCTCTGATGCATGAATTATGAAAGTCAGTGTCAGGATTTTTCCCTTGAGTGTTTTTATTTGTCTTAAAGCATGAAAAAAAAAGTTTTCCATTTTTTTTTAAATATTTGTAACTGAGCATTCAACATAAAACAGTGTGAACTTAATGTAGATATGACTTCTTTTCTTTTTGTTTGACTTCTTTTCCTTTCTTTTCTTTTCTTAATTTCATGAATAAGCTTTTTTTAATGCTTTGCAAAACATTTTAACTCTTTTTCATCAATTTTAACACTGAAAAATTTATAGTTTACAAGCTTTTACACCCTCAAATGCTTGTGGTTAACATTTTTAGAATTATATAAATGTTTGGAAAGAGAATTGAAAACATTTTTCAGGCCCTAAGAAGAATGAAAATATCCTGACACAGGCTAATATAAATTTCCACCACATGAACCCTTGAATTTAGGATTAATAACTTTTAAATAGGTGTCTACTGTAGTGACCACTATGCACCACAGGGTTACAACAAGCAAAGTTACAAAGCTTTTGTAAAAAAGTTGAAAAAAAAACAAAAAACTTAAACCCCCAACACAGACAAGGTGACCCATGAGTCATTCTAGATTTTTTTATTGTAACAGAAGTTTTTTTCTTGTCATAGTATTGTGCTCAATACTTGAAATGAGATTATGTGTCTTCATGTTGGGTTTTTGTTAAATCAGGATAATGTTGATATTAATAACTGCAGATTGATTTTGGAAGCACAGCAACTTTTGCACATAGGTGGCCAAATTATCTACAGATAAGCCAAATTAAGTTAATCTAAGTTTAGTTTGGTTAATATTAAAACTTGTAGGTTTCTGATTCAAACACAGCACTGAGTCCCCAGAGTGTGTGAGAGTAAGTGATAAAAACAGGAGCATGTCAGTGTTCTTCATTACATATCTGCTGCATCATCACTGTGTTTCTGAATGTGATTAATCCCCCGTTTGTCATCTCCCATCTCCTCTGTCCGCACTGTTCATTTCAGCAAAAGTGCCTGTCACAGCCCGGGTT